>SNQJ01S0093437.1:15142-32250 GCA_010110895.2 Picea sitchensis
ACCTTCATTCTCAATCGCTGAAGAACAGAGACAGAGAGTCTCGAGCATCATGGTCTAGTTCGGGGGTGGCTAGTGGTAAATCCATTCGGAGTCGCTGAGCCTACGGTTGGGTGGAAACGAGCACCCCTCTCAACAGTTGCATCAAACCCGATGTTTCTCTGATAAGTATTTTATCTTGTATCTTGAATTTAAATATTCTGACATGTATGCTCATGGTTTGTGAAATTATGAATGATTTCAGTATAAAACTGTCTATACAGTGTTTTTATCAGAAAGGGTGGTTGCATGCTTATAGCGTAACGAATGCATACAACTTACACACACACACACACACACACACATATATATTTATGAATAAGTGCAGTTTTTTAGGTCTGCTTTCGAGAAAATTCCCTCACTCTATAGAGTCGGGGTAAGTGCCTAGAAAGGACTGCCTTCGCAGTAAAAACCTTGAGCTTTCTCACTACCAGTCACAGAAGCTAATAGCTCAGAGATTTTAAGAGGACCTTCTAGTCGGGTCTTCAAACTTGGTGAAATTTACCCAAGGGCCTGAAGAAGGAATTAATGGCGTAGTTTTTAAAATCCTACATGGGAGAGAGTGGTATTCTTAGACTTCGATATTTCGGAGTTTCGACACCCGAGGTATCTAGGTGCGAGTCCTTTTGTACTCGCGAGTCCCGAAATCCCGACCCGCAAAATCCCTAAATGATAATGTGTGGATGAATTAAGGACCTTTCGGTGGTTCGGTACCCAAGATACCCTTCCTCTTGCTAAATGCACAAATGAGATCCTTTTAGAGGATCTAAGGTCTGTTACGACCATTACATTCGATGAAGAAACGCAGGTGTTAATTCCTCGACCCCTTTTTAACCTTCGTAAGTAGCGAAGAAATCAGGACCGTCAATTCCAAGACCCATGGGAGTACCTATACCATCCAACTGTAGAGTAGACGTGGTGGTCGGTAAGCGTTTCGACTTTTCGGCACCCGGGAGATCAGAGGGTAAGAACCCTTGTCCTCACGACTCGCGAAATCCCGACATATGAAATCCCGAAATGCTAGCGTGTGGGTAAGTTATGAGTTTTCAGAGTTTCGGCACCTGGTGTACCTAAGTGCGAGTTCTCCTGTACTCGCAAGTCCCGAAACCCCGATTCATGAAAACCCAAAATGACGGCGTGTGGATGAGTTAGGATGTTTTTCGGTGTTTCGAAACCCGGAATACCCAAGGGAGTATTTCCTTGTACTCGCAAGTCCCGAAACCCTGACTTGCGAAATCCCAAAATGATAATAGTATGGANATCTCAGAGTTTCGGTACCTAGTATATCTAGAGGTGAGTCCCTTTTACTTGCAAGTCTCAGATCCCCGACCCGCGAAATTTCGATGGGTGAAATCCCAAAATAGATGCGTAGGTTTAAGAATTTGTATTTTAGATTTTCGGCTCCCAGAAGGTCTTGGTGTGAGACCTCCTATTTGCGCACGTCGTGAAACTTTGATTCGAAAAACCCCAAATTGGACCAGCATTGGTAAGTATTGATGTTCGGTATTTTGGGAACCAGGATATTCAAGAATAAGTTCCCTTGTACCCACTAGTTGTGAAATCCCGAATTGCGAAACCTCGAATTTGGTCAAGTGTACAATGAGCGGATGTATTGGCTTTTCGTCATTCGGGTAGTCGAAGAGTGTGAAGCTCGGCCTCTTGTATAACGAAGTTCCTATATACAAAACCCAACTCGCGGAATCCCGAATTGGCATAGTGTGACTTGATTCGGCATTTTGGCTTTTCGGAACCTGGAAGACCCAAGGGCATGTTTCCCTTGTACTCGCAAGTCCCAAAATCCCAACTTACGAAGTCCCAAAAAACAGGGTGTGGAGAAGTTATTATACTTCGGTATTTTGGCACCCGGGGTACCTAAGTGTCGGACCCATGTATTCTCCAGTCTTGAAACACCGATTTGCAAAATCCCGATGGAGGAAACCCTGAAATAGTGGAGCATGTTTAGAGTTTTGATGACTCGGAGTTTTCGGCTTCCGAGAAACCTAGGAGCGAGACCCCTTGTTCTCACTTAATGCAAAATCCTGAAAGGGGAAGTGACGAAATGGATTAGCATGGATAATATTGGGGGTTTCGGTAATTTGGTACCCAAGATACCTATTGGCAAGCTCTCTTGTATCCGTCAGTCCTGAAAACCCGAAGTGCGAAACCTCGAAATAATAACAGTGCGGATGAGATATGGTGTTTCGGTGTTTCAACACCCTAGATACCTGACGGTAAGCCCTCCTGTCATTGCACCTCCTGAAATTTTGATATGCGAAATCTCGAAGGGTAGAGTACCCAGACTTAACCTGGGTTGCTATTAATCTCGTTAAGCGGTTAGATCCGTTTCGGGTTTCAACCCTTCAAAAGACAAGAGAGAAAGGGAAATGCATGCATCGCGATTTCCCAAATCGCGAAAGCCGACGATCACCTCTCCAATAAGGCTTGTGATCATAGCCACCGATCATATGAGTATGGATAAGGGATGGCAGGGTCTGTATCAGGCCCCATAGGTATTCGGGGAATTCTGTTCCTCGGTGAAAAGAAGGAAAAAGCTGAAAAATCTTAGTTCCCGTAGTGGGTGTGTTACAATCATCCTCTTGGACTAAAACCATAGCAATGGTAGAGTCTGAAGTATCTAAGTACAAGAAATAATATCGACTATAATCAAGTGGAAACAACAATGGTGTATGGGTTAAGGCGAGTTTCAAAGATTCAAAGGCTTTGTTTGTAGTGTCATCCCATAGAAAATCGTAACCTTTCTTGAGAAGTCGAGTAAATCCTTTCATTAATTCAACATAATTGGGAATGAATCGACGTAATAAGTTTGCCTTCCCTTGCAAACTTTGGAGCTGGCATAGCGTGGAAGGAGGAGGTAGATTAAGAATAGCCTCAACCTTCAAGGGGTCTACTCGGATCCCATGTATAGACACGATAAAACCAAGAAGTCATCTGGATTCCACACAAAAAACACATTTGTGTGGATTCAAACGCATGCGATAATAACGACAACATATGAAAAAGGCCCATAGATGTGTCGGCTGATCTTGAATATGCGTAGAACGTGCTGTTAGATCATCTAGATAGGGTTGTACAATGTTCTTAATGTGATGAAAAGCATAATACATAGCATGCTAAAAATTCGGTCCAACATTTTTGAGAGCAAAATGTAGTTTCCGGTATGCGAAGGTTCCCCAAGGGAAAATAAAGGAAGTCTTATGTTGATCTGCGGGTAAAATATTGATTTGATTATAGCCAAAGAAACTATCCATCAAGGAGAAGATTTCACTCCCGACACAGTTGTCAACAATCTAGTCAACGAAAGGGGTTGGATAATTGTCTTTGGGACAAGCTTTGTGTATATCCCTATAGTATACACAAACACGGATCATGCCTTGTTTCTTGTTATCCAGAACAATATTGGACACCTAATCGGTCAAATCCACAGGATAGGCAAAGCCAGCTTTAAGAAGTTTTTGAACTTCAATCTTAATAGCAACAGATTTACGTGGATGTACTGGGTGAAGTCTCTGCCGAACGAGTTTAGCATTTGGGTAAGTCTTAATGTCATGCACAAAAATATCAGTATCAATACCAGGCATTTCCTCGTAACTCCAGGCAAAAACGTCACAAAATTATTGAAAAATGGATTTATAAGTGCAGACCTCATCAGTACAACATGAGGCACTGATATGAACATTTTCCATGACTCTGGGTTTAATCAATATGTCAAGAGGAATGGTAGATGAAATATTACTCAAGTTCCCTTCATACAAAACATCATGTGTTGACTCAGGAATAGAAGAAATAACAACAATGGTCGATGAAGTCGAAATACATTGGTAACTCTCTATGGTCTCATGTTCTAGGAAGAGAATAGAACGATGATGCCCATCATCCCATGTATTATCTTCCATGGACATGACAATCATGATCATCTCATCAGTAGGAAAGATCACATGGAACGGATCAGGAGATGTATCAGTGAGAGAAGGAGGAGGAGGAGTTGCCGATTGAATAGCTTGATAAGCTAATTCCACTGGACTTAAAGTCATTCTATGGTCGTAATAAAGATAGTCACCAGAGTTAGGCACTATCCATGGGTCATAAGACTCATGGGTTTCATGAACATAATTTGATATCATGCTAATCAAGGAAACAAAAGGAGGAGGCATATCGTGTGGTGGGATAGGAAATGTACCCATCAAGGTTGAATCTTTTAAAAGACCCACAATGACATTCTCATAACTAGGAGGTGTCTTTGAAATAAAAGGTACATTGCTAGTACGTGAATCAGAATTAAAGAAGGCCAATTGATCAACAATAATGAATTTTCCTTGGTGTGGGAAACATAACACACGGAAAAGAGTAGAAAAAACTGCGCGCATGGAATCAATCCAGCTACGTCCAGGCAGAAGGTTGTAATCAAGAGGTGCATCAAAGACCTCAACCAAGACATTAACCACTTTACCTTCTAACGTAACATACAGCGAAGGAAGAACACTGTAAGGTTTAAAACCTATACCATTAAAATATTTAAGAGTATTGTGTGACTTGGTAAGGGCAGGAGAGCCAATAGATTTCCAACAAGTAACCAACATAACGCAAGTCGAAGCTCCTTCATCAATAATGGTTCGATATATATTCTTATTTTCCACAAAAACTTGGATATGAAACACTAATTGAGGAGGAAGCCTTGGAATATGATATTCCAAGTCAAAGATTATTAAATTAGTATTGGTAGGATAAATTCCACCAATAGCCTTTAACAACACCTTTTGTTGAGTAGGACAACTTTGAAGGACTTCGAGAGACGACATCACAAAGGGTTATTTCACAAGGTATTCTACAATATTGTAGTTTTGGGAAGCACGTGCATGAGGATTAAAGGAAGAATTTTGAACAACACCCTTGGGAGGAGGACACATAACTGTATCTAGGCTTGGTCGTTTGAGATGAAGAGGACCGTTTGGATGTGAAGTTGGGGGAGGAGGTTGAACCAACGAAGGTGGTAAATCATAAAATTTAGCTTTCGAAGGAGAATAATATTTTTCTCGAGTTGCATCTACAACTTCGTTCTTCTTGGAGTTACCAGTACACATAAGTACATAAGATGTGGTAGAGGTAGAAGGTTGGTCATGAATGACCAATTGGGCCTGCTGCTGAGAAGGAAAATGTTGTGACAAGATGGCGGGTGTAAAAGGTTTCCCGGTCCCTTGCAGGAACTTATTAGCCTCGACAGGTCATGGACAATCTTTCGTATAATGATCGTCACCACAAATAAGGCAAGGATAACGAGGTTTATGTTTATCTTTGTCATCAACAGGCTGTGTTTTGGGCTTCTCAGATTGTTGATTATTCTTTTTGTCCTCCTTATTCCTACGTTTCCCTTTCTTTTTATTTTTATTTTTACCGGTAGGTGTAGATTGAACCAAATTGACTTTAGAACTTTTACTGGGAGAAGGAGTAGGAGTAGGAGTATTTTGTACATTAGCAGTGGTAGACTTGGGATTAGTATGAATGGCTTGTGTAGACTGAGTCTCAGCATGAAAGGTGCCAATCATGCCATCAAAAACATGAGAAACTACTGGAGGTGTTGGGTTAGGATTCGTAGATGGGCAAGGAGAATCAAGAATCAATTTTTATAGTGTGTCCGTTTGTGAATAAACGAGATCTAGATATTGATCATGACTAATCGCCTGCTCTTCAGTGACGACACCACCCATGGAAACATCATGGGAAATATGACCAATGAGTGTTTTGGTAAAACACTCAGCCAACAGTTGATCAGGAAGGGGAACTTTGATTAAGCGTCTTCTCCTCCTCCACTCATGGATATGATCATAAATATGAGTGGAAGAGGATTGTTTAAATGAACTCAAAATTTCAGTTCCTGTCTCATAGTGAATTGGCAATTGGTAATGCATTAAGAAATCCATGGCTAGGGTATTGAAGTCATTAAAGAATCATTGTGGAAACTCAATATACAATTTGGTTGCTGAACCCGCGAGTGGTCGTTGAAAAATTCGTAATCTTATGGATTCATCCATCAATGAGTTGGATGAACACCAAAGATGGAAAGTCATGACGTGATTTTTTGGGTCTTCCCCTGATCGACTGTCAAACTTAGGAATGTCAGATGCAAATTTGGCCAGTATAATGGGCCAATAAGGAGAATGAAAAATAGGATCATTCAAAATCCTAGATAAATCTGGTAAATCCAAAGTAGCAAGAAATGGCAACTGTCTGTCACTTGAGGAAACTGGTAGTTTTGAGGGGGAAGTCTCGTAGGTATACCAGTAGGACCATAATAAGTTTGTAGATAGTTAGATATTCCTGATAGATTTGGTTGTGGAGGGTTTTGATTAAGTAATATCCCTTTGAAAGGAGAATTAGACTAAATATTTTGACCCCAAGTAGGATTCATAGAACCTGGATACGGTTTCCCGAGATTAGGGGGTACAAAAGAATTAACTTGAGGATGTTTCCCTCTAGATGGTTGTTGACCCCCTTGGAAAGGAAGACTCCAAGATTGAGATTGTAACGCAGGTATACTTTGTCCATAAACTGGGTTATGTCTTCCAACTTGAGGTTTCCCCCCAAGGTGATGTTGTCCCCAAAGGTGAGGTTTCTCCCCAACTTGTTATTTCCCCCCAACTTGAGGTTGGCCTCCAACAGGAATATGAAAACCAGAAGCGACAAAATGACTGGTGCCTCCAACTAAATTAGAGCTACTAGGGGAAGAACAATTAGATCCTCCAGGTGAAGGTGGAGGATGAACGTAAGGCCCTATGGAGAGAACCTAGGTAGGTGTAGGAACAAAATGACTAGCAACATTATACCTAGGAGGAACAAAAAGAGTAGACCCTCTGGATGGATTCTGGGTAGGATTAGGAATGGAAGTATTCAAAGAATTATATCTAGGGGGAAGTGATGGATTTTATCTAAGAGGAAGCGATGTTCCAATAGGAGCTTGGGTGATCACCATATTTATGGCAGAAACAGGCGTAGCTTGTGAGACCATGGTAGAGCTAGTGAGCCAGAGAGGAAGAATTGAGTGAGAACCAACCAATAATCGGTCTGAAACTATGAAAATGTTACTGGTTGTTCCAGTAAAATGATCTAAAGGTACTATATAGGTAGTAGAATTCACAGGTGTTTTTGATTCCATAGGTTTATTAGGACTCATTCCTAGTCTGTCAAAAGTATTGTGTCCCAAATAAGTCCTCCAAAATGAACGGACATGGACAGAGCTAGGATTAAAAATTTTAGCAGTATAAACTAGAGTTCTAAATGACTCACTCTGAAAGGGTGGATCATCCACACCAGACTCTGCATGAGGTCCAGTAGGTACTTCAATATACTCGTTACCAACAAGGTCTCTCAATGAATTTATTCGGAGCAAATGTGGATCTTATGCAATACCCAATAACGAATTCACGGGAAGTATTGATTCCTCTAAAGGAGTCAAACTTCCAATTTTAGAGGCTACTTCATTATTGATTTCTTGTTGGCACAGGAGTAGACCCAGGGTTCAGTGCTACAACAACGTACCAACAAAACCCTAACTACCGACCCTTTCAAAAACACCTGCGAAGAAGACAAAGTCTCACCCAAGGTAGAGGCAGGGGTGGTTGCGAGACTCAGGTGTATGCAACCTTAGCTGGGACATAGATATGTGATTATGATACTTAATAGAGAAATTAACATCGTCAGATCCTCAATATGCAATCAATATCTACTTCTCTGATCAAACAAAGCTTCACAACATTCACACTAATCTAATGTAATTAAGCACTTAGCACAAACAAATGGATCAAATCTAGCAGAAGCAAGCACTAAGCACATTCATAGAAGTCATATCTAACATTCATAGCACAAAGCATAAGCATATCTATCTATCTATATCAAAGCACTTAACAAGAGAAGTTATAAACGCATCAAGACAAGCACAAAGCTGAACAACACAATGTTTACATGGTTCACCCCCACCCTAGGGCTACATCCACCAAATCTTCTTCTTTATTGTCTTCAGTCAATTGGTTACAAGCACAAATCCTCCAAACCCTACTTCACCTAGGACATGAGATATGTGCACCTCGCTAGATCCTCCTTCCTTGCGTGACAACACAAAGCACTCACAACATGTTACAATACCCTGCACCTAGCTCTGCAAGTCTCTCAAAATATGCATAGAGCATATACACACCATACTTGCACGTAGCACTTAGCCATCTTGCATACACCACATAGATGCACCACCACTTCTATTTAGCATAAGAATCTATTTATATATTACAAAATAGGCCTAAACATGGGTAAACCCATGGGCCGACATCCCAATCCCGTTACATAATCCTAAAAACCCAAAAAGGGGCCGAGATCCCATGATCTCTTCTTCGTCTTGTTCTCCTCCTTCGACAGGCTGTCAAAGTAAAAAATAAGTCAGCATGACCAAGAATCTCCCAAATCTTGGTCAAGGGCCAACATGCCCCCAACACTCACCTATGACTCGTCCCGAGTCACTCTGGTCTGACTAGTTCCGCCTCGAACGCCTCGATCTTCTTCAACCTATTGTTGTGCTACAACCTCTTGCTCGACGAACTCCTGGATTACTATGTCATTCACTAGCCCTTCTAGGAACTGTTCTTCTACATTAACAACCTTCTCTAGCTCTGCTCCTCGACTCTCGACCTCTGTGAACAACTGATAGGCCTTATCTTGGACAGTTTGGAGGCGTTGAGTTACTTCCATAACTTTTCTTTGAATCGTATGGATCTGCTGCTGGATGGTGCGCCTCTCTTGAGACTGCTTCATTCTTTCTACAGCTAACAAGGCCTTCAGCTATGCCTATAGTATCTTTGCGTGCTTCTTTGCTTTCTGGAGTTGCGACTCCAGTGCCTACAATTCCGGATTCTCGGTGAACTTCTCATACGTTTGGGAACTGTGGTTACTCAGCTACTTGCACTCCCCGACAAGAGCCTTCAGTCTCTCAACTGTGCTCCTGGTGGTTTCTTCCCTTTGGTCTCTTACATATTGAGGGGTCTCGGGTACTACGCGTAGCTCCAAATCTGCTATGCGTTGTTGTAGATGCTGGATCACTTCTTCAAGTTGCACTACTTGCTGTGGAATTATCTCTTTGGCCTTTACTTCTACGACTGCCATAGAGTGAAGTTCTTTGTTGACCATTTCTTTTACTTCGAGTTGCTCTATGATAAATTGTTCCTTTTCTTTCTGCAATTGGGATTTTTCTTCATCGAACTTTGCCTGGAGAGTAATCTTCTCCCGTTTTGCAGTACTATGTTTCTCTACAAGGACTCCTTGTACTTGTGTCAAAGCCTGGGTGGATTGCGCTATTTCTTCTTGCGCTCATTGAAGGTGAGCTTCGACTGTATCAGCTATTCGGTGGAGTTGAGATGGCTCATCTCCCAGTTCTGGTGTTCCTAATGGCAGAGGTGCAGTGGAGACTGCACGACTGGAATGTAGTGCTTGTTGTACTCCTTGGAGCTCAATCCCGATTCTATTGTACATATCTTCCTTCTTAGCCTCTTGTTTCTTTGCTATCTCCAACAAAGCATCATTCATGGCCACTATAATGAAATCGAAGTCATATGAGGTGAGGAGAGTCTACATTTTGATCATAGAAGATTTCGATTTCTTCCGGGAGGAAGGCTTCGAGGGGGAAACCTTCCTTTTCTTCAAGGGGTCCTCCTCATCTCTAGGTGGTGTAACCTCGCCTTTCTTCTATTCAACTTTTGTGCCATCTATCTCTCTACCATCGCCTCCTTTCTCTGGTGATATGGAAGCAGTCTTCACAGATGAACTGTCTAAATCCTGAACCTCTTCAGTTTTCTTCGTCCTGCTAGGTTCGGGTGTATCCTGCGCAGTTTCTGGACTGTCTATATCGGATATCTCTGCAGGGTCTGCTGGCATGAGGAGGTCTGTTGACCAATCCTTGGTGATACCCTCCAAGTCCTCCTCTGTTAGCTTGTAGTAGGACTGAAGTTGCTTCTTTTTCTCATTAGCGTGCAGTGTGATATAAATGAAATGGCGGTCTGCACTAAATTTCATCAAAGGTCGGAACCTGTGTAAAGTATTCAAAGTTATGCAAGGCACAAACTGTATGGCTACCTTCAACTGGTTTTATTATGTGTGAAATACAACATTGAACCACCACTATTTATTCATGTCGCTTGAATACCACAGTGTGATGAACTTCACAGCGAATGGTTCAAAGGGCTCGATGTCCAGGAAGGTCGCACCTTCTGGCATCTCCAAGGAAATTAAAGCGATTAGGATCAATAGCCAACTGAAGTGAATTTTTTACCCTTGATCTTGGGCTTCTCTATAGTCAATTTCTAATTGGTTCATTGGTTCACCAGGTACTTCACCCAATTCATTTGTAGGCCCTCTGCGCACTTCCTTGCGAGGTCGACTACAAAACCAGTGACTTGGGTGGGTCGATTCTTTCATACTAACTTTCCTGCGATTAATTGATAGGCGAGGCACACTACGCCACTTTGGATAGAAGATACCTTGTATCCTCGCGTGCCCTTCTCAACATTGCTGTAAGTGTCCTTGATCCTTTGAGCTAGAGTGCGATCCATTGTTTTTCCAGGATAGAAATCCTGTGGGTGGGGTCCTTTACTAATCTTGTTGATCTGATTTATCAATGTCGGATCCACTATTATGTGATGATTTAACCATATATAACCTCCATGGTAACAAGACATCAACAATTTGACACATGCATTCACCTCTTGGTGTCGTGCAAAGTGCAGAATCTTCATAATGTTCAACAGGGTGGACTGCGTGAGGTTATGGGTTCATTACTGAGGGATGATCTTCGAATTCTTTCCCTTTCCTCTATTCAGGTACTTATGTGGGGCAAGCATGTTGTAGACCTTCCTATATCCGAGGTTTAAGTCGCTAAATTTCAACTCTGCAATCTTATCTTGGTCTGCGCAAACTGCACGTATCCCCTTCGGGAGGTATGTAGTGACCAAGGCCTACTCACAATATCTAGGTACGTTGTCACAGTTTACAACACCACTCAAAGGTGGTATATAGGGAGGTAAGATAGTCGAGATCAGTTTAGCATTCGCGAGATCATCCCTGTGCTTAGTTCGCTTCTCATCTGACGGTCGAGACGGTCCTACTCTGTGAGAATTCAATGGTGATGCCTGAACTGTTCTCATGGATGAAGCCTAGATACCTGCAGAGATTGACATGAATCTCTCAGTCATCAAGTCGATAAAAAATTCTTCAACAAATTTCTCTACGACGCTCAATTCGTCTGACATACACATTCAAGGTTAACAATTGTGGGTTCAGAGAATAACTTAGACACAGTAGTGAGATAGAGAGAAAGAGCACAACAATCACTGTATGGACTCGGCTTAGTCTGTGGGCTCAAATTCTCAATTAGCAAAAGTGTTCTCGGTGCATGGATAGGTAACTCGACAAGGATTTGCTTTCAATGGGTATGAAGCCTCCATTAACCCTGTTCTGTCCATTATGGCATGGTCCATCAGTCTGATGATGAACCATAATTACCTTTCTTCCCATTCGGAGCGTCGATCGAACAATTATAATGTTCCCAACGACCATATTGCTTCGCCATGGCGAAGTGCCATGTGTCACTGTTCTGATATCCCGATGAAGTTCCAATTTTGAAAATTTCCCACCTATGAAGTTCCCTTTGGAAATTTCTTAGCCCTCTTCTTACTTAACTTCCTAGCCTTCTTTCCAGTGAGCTTCGTCTCGGTATTTTTTTTTCCATTTTGATTCTTATCTTCACTGGACATAGTAACTGCACAATATTGAGATTATTTCCTAGGATTAAGGGGTAGTACCTCTTCTTTATCTGGGGTAGGTACTTCAGTATTTTGTGAGTCTTCTAATGTTCTTACAACTTCGACATCTAGGCCTCTAGTGTTAAATAGCTTCGATCTGTTTTCTTGTTCTTCAATCAAGTGTGTGATCCTTCTGGTCATGAAATATTTTAACTCTTGTTTCTTCTGCTCAAAAACTTCTTCTTCTTCCTTTCATCTGGCTTGATTTCTATCAATCCAAGGTTTTCCTAGTAACATGGTAAACGGGGCGTTGTCTTCAATAAATTTAATATTCTCAAAATATTCTTCTGTCGAAGTTCCATTTGCACTCATAGGTATCTGAGCGAGCCTTCCACATAATTTTATCAACATTCCTTTGAATAAACCTACTCCTCGTAATGAAGGAATCATAGCAGGCCTCCTTATAACTTCCCAAGATTTCTCTTTCATGATATTCACCTGTGTCTCTTCATCCAGAACACAATCAATGTCAAGGTCTCCTATTCTTTCTTCAAGGCATTCTTTTTCTTTGAATATCTCTGATAATATGACATGTCAGTGGTCATTCAAGGTTTCCTTCATATGTAGCAATACTTTCTCTGATTCTTTCTGGGATTCTGCTATAGTCTCTAGATCTACCTTAGGGTTTTCCTGATTCAGATTCATTCCTTCAATCTTAGCAATCATTCTAGGGCAATCCAACACTTCATGGTCCATAGATTTGCAACAAAGACAACTAGGTATTCTTCCAGGGAATTCCTTCGCAAGTTGTCCTGGTCTTCTGCAGCTCTAACAAAAGGTTAATCCTCTCTTTCTTTTAAATGATCCCCAACTTATCCTGTACTGCGTGCTAGGAGCATAGGAGCTAACCTGCAACAAATTATTTATAGGATCCTGCATCCATCTATTAGTCCAAACATTCTTTCCATGCATAGGTATAACATATGTTTCACTATTCTTGTTAGATCTATTAATATCAAATCTTCCTTCATCTATCAATACCCTAGTTTTATAACTAGGAAAGACTCTATTAAACATACCCAGATCCATACTCTAGAAATAAAAATTTCCACTTATCTTACTTCTACAGAGCACAAAGCTTCCAGATCTAAAACTTTTCACTATTCTTACCTTTATTAGAGCACAAAGCTTGCAAATCTTACCTCTTTTAATAAAAAATTATCACTTTTACCTTTCTTAGAGCACAAAACTTTCAGATCTTTCTTCTCTCCTTCAGATCCGACTTCTTTTCTTCAGATCATGCTTCTTTTTTTAGCATAGAGTGTAAGTCAAGTAGAATACTGTGCACTAGAGAGACAGATATATGCGCAGATATTTCACAACTTCATGATGAATCTTTGCACAAAGCTTCTTCTTTCTCAGTTCTCAACAATCACAGTTTTGGTCCTGGCAATAAAACCATTCGTTGGAATAGGGGTAGACCCAGGGTTCAATGCTACAACAACGCACCAAAAAAACCCTAACTACCGATCCTTTCAGAAACACCTATGAAGTAGATGAAGTCTCACTTGAGGTAGAGGTAGGGGTGGTTGCGAGACTTAGGTGTCTGCAACCTTAGCTGGGACACAAATCTATGAATATGATACTTAATAGAGCACTGAGCACTGCTAGATCCTCAATATGCAATCAATATCTACTTCGCTGATAAAACAGAGCTTCGCACCATTCACACTAATCTAATGTAATTAATCACTTAGCACAAACACATGGATCAGATCTAGCAGAAGAAAGCACTAAGCACATTCATAAAAGTCAGATCTAACATTCATAGCACAAAGCATAAGCAGATATATCTATCTATATCAAAGCACTTAGCAAGAGAAGTTATAAATGCATCAAGACAAGAACAAAGTGGAACAACACAGTGTTTACGTGGTTCACCCCCACCCTGGGGATACATCCACCAACTCTTCTTCTTTATTGTCTTTAGTCAATTGGTTACAAGCACAGAGCCTCAAAACCCTACTTTACCTAGGACATGAGATCTGCGCACCTTGCTAGATCCTCCTTCCTTGCATTACAACACAAAGCACACATAACCTGTTACAATACCCTGCACCTAGCTCTGCAAGTCTCTCATAGTATGCACAGAGCATCTACACACCATACTTGCACGTAGCACTTATCCATCTTACATAAACCACATATATGCACCACCACTTATATCTAGCCTAAGCATCTATTTATATATTACAAAATAGGCCTAAACATGGGTAAACCCATGGGCCGACATCTCAATCCCGTTACATAATCCCAAAAACCCAAAAAGGACCCAAAAAGGGGTCGAGATCTTGTGATCTCCACTTCGTCTTGCACTCCTCCTTCGACAGGTTGTCGAAGTCCAAAATAGGTCAACATGAGAGCCCTTTGGTGAGTTAGGAAGAAAAGGGACGTAATCTTCTAGATATTCCGAAGGTATCCCTTGCATCCTACGTGAACGGTGAGGGCCGATGTTGGCCGCACAAAATAAAGAACAAAACAAATATACGGGCAACTAGAGAAACAAACAACACTCACTAATAAAATCTGGAAATGAAACCAAGAAAATAAGACTTCTTATTTCGAGGTCACTAGTTGGTGATGAAATCCAACATCATGAAATAAAGACAAGAAGGGGTTGGGATAAAGCGGGTGGAAAAGTTACGTTGAATACCTTCTTAACAGACTTACACCCTGGTGCAATCTTCCACACATAATCATGGGTATACCCTCCAAGGAGCCCGAGTGAGTTTGGCCAACGTCGATCCCAGGTACCGTGAAGACTTGCCCCTCCATAGTCACCTCATGTAAATACCCTAAAGAGATAGGCTACTAAGGTTACCAATTATGACAATGATGCTTGGGGAAATAATCGACAGTCTGATCCACACGCAAAGGCAGGGTATCTAGCCCAAAATAGACTCGAGAAGGTCCCCACATGATTTTCTTCTCAAGTGACCCCCAATAATACACATAATCTCTACACTAAGATCGAAAAAGTAGGGTGAGTAACTCTGCCAATCCTAATGCGACCTCATGATTGACCCTTGTGATAGAAGGTCTTCCCAGGACAAAATGTAGTAAGTGGATTTGAACTCTCCCTATCACAAGATACTATTGTGTGTTTTGATGTTTTAGAGAGTCTTCCTTACAACCTATTCCAAAGCGTTATCCTAACTAATGTTGGTGAAGAGAATTTCTAGAAAATAAAATTTGCTAATAAATTTTTAAATTACGTTGTATTTTAAAGGTTGTTGTTTACTCAAAAGGGAAACAAAAATGAAACTGATGATGTATGTGACCTTGACCCAATAAATTGAAAGAAGAGATGATTATGAAATCTTTCAAATCGATGAAATCTAATTACAATAGGGAGAAGGTATCTCTTTTTGAAATACAAAATCTACAAAACACAGTTTCTCAATTTTTGAATGAACGAAATCCCAAATAATCAAAAGCTACAAAATTTTCCAATTTTCTCCTTTAACAAATATTTTGAATGCAACAACTTTCTTGTAAAAAATTACTAAAAATAAAAATGACTTCAATTCTTTCTTTCTCAAATCAGATCAGAGATGTGATGAAGAAAAGAAAGCGTAATCCAAGAAAATTAACACATTCTCAACACGATTCCCAAATCAAACTCATAATGTAGACAAAAATGAAATGATAGGAAAGCTTTTGTCAAATGTAAACACAAATTTTTCTGAATCAATGAACAATCTAGAAAGTAAAAATAATCCAAAAATCTAAATAAATCAAGGACTCTTTGTCAAACAAGAACTAAGGACCGAGATCTAGAGATTCTACCCTTGTAAGAAGAATCAAAAGAAAAACTTGCAAAATTCACAAAGAAAAACTTTCAATTTCCGAAAATCCATCAAATGTAAGCTTCAAACTTATAAATCAATCAATCACTGGTATAAGATGTTCATCCCAGGAAATTGAGGCGAAACTGGGTGGAAAAAGGAAAAATTGGATATCTCCAACAATTCCTACAAGAGTCGTCGCAGGTGGTAGTGGAGCACAGTGCGACGATCTAGGGTCGTCACATGCTGCCAATAGGGTACAACGCAATGTCTTCGCACTGGTCTGCACCAGTAGAGTGCAACGTCAGAGGATTGTCACAGTCTGTCTATATAGTACAGTGAAACAATATCTATAACTAAAGGAAAATGGAAAGAAAGACAAAAATTCTTACTGACCTTTCAGACCCAGGGATTCTAGATGGATCACCCACAGACTCGGAGAATGAATTCAACCAAAATAAAGAAGGATAAAAGAAAATAATAGGGAAAAAATAAAAAGGATGTCGTATCCCTAGTATGGTCATGATTTTTTTTATCAGATTAATCGGTAAGTGCGGACATGAATAGATCTCCCTAATTCCTTCAGGAAATTAGAACAAAACATAAAAAATGGACACTTCTCCTTAAACTTCATCATCATATAAACTAGTTTAATGAGTTACAAGTGACATACATTTTAAATGACGCTTGTCCTCGCTAGTGTCGTCTTTGTAGCTCCTTCCTTGAGTTTGCAGAATAGTAAGCCTGTCTAAGAATCATAAGCCAACAAAGAGGGAAAACAAAGATATATGTATTCTAATGAAGTCTATGTATGCGACCAAGGAATTATATAATAGAATACAAGATTGTTATATAGGGAAGAAATGCATTACTATATTAAGTGAATATAAAGTGGACAATACAACCCATGCATTAATGTTGCAAGGTACCCTTTCCATGGCTCTTTGATTCAACACACACCTTTTCTCCAAATCCTTGAATGAAGAAGATCCACAATCTGACTGGAAGAAATAAATAAAATCTCTCAAGCATAATCTGAAGTAGAACATTTTGGAAGAGCATCTTCCCTTAGAAATTAAAACATCAATGATGAGCTATCTGGACTATTATTCTCAAGAAAGGAAAAATAATTGTCCTAATTTCTAAGCCTGTACCATTCCCCACCTTGGGCCATTCCTCTGGCACTAAACAAAGTGCAACCTAGAGAGAATGAGTCTGCCCTAGGGAATGTCTATCCCTAATTTTTGAACCTGGACCATTCACCTATCTGGGACATTCCTCCAGCACTAAACAAAGTGTAACTTGGAGAGAATGAATCTGCCCTAGACAATGATTGTCCAGACCATTTCCAAAGGAAATGATTGTCCTGCACCAATCTCCAAAAAGGACCATTCTTTGAAACTTCTCACAACTGTGAGCTTTGAAAGAATCA
>SNQJ01S0093438.1:0-23263 GCA_010110895.2 Picea sitchensis
TTTGCATCATCAATGATCGCCTTCTACTCCCTCTCTCGAATTGAGGGAGGATGCTCATACCTAGGATTTCCTGCCAAGCTTCTTCTATAAACATCCCATGTATATTTTAAATATTCTCCCACTTCAAAGGTGATCACTTTTTTATTGAACGTGACTACTCCAAATATGCCTTCAAGATAATCCATAAGTTCCTTTTTGAGGTTGGAATTCTGGCAATTCCACCTCATGTGTAAGGTTTCCCCAAAAATCAACAAGGCCTTTCTCTCTAGGTGCCTATAAAAATGGTTTTTTCCTACACACAAAAATGTATCATCATTAATTTAAAATTAATAATCTAGATGATTTCTATATGAGAAGGACAACATTAAATGATTAAAATATGAATTAAAACTACCTAGAAGTCTTGATTGTTTTAATGGAAGTCCATTATCATCGACCAAAAATGTGCATAGAAGGGTCCCCGTGCTTGTCACACATCTAGCTCTAGGAAATGCAACCATCTCAACCACATCACCATGAGCCTCATCTCTTCCACCATCTCTAGACTCTGACCGATGTGTGGATGTCTGGCAGTGCGTGTCATGGATCCTATCTAAATTAGGAATGGGAGATGGAGAAGTAAATAGTACTCTAGAAGCTATATGACTGCCCACATTAGGACTCTGTAGCGTCTCTGCAACGCCACTACTACCAACAATGGGTTGAACAGGCTCCAAAAATGTCTTTATAAAAAATAAAATGTTTTTTTTGTGAGATAATGTAAAAATTAAAGAACAAAGTATCATAATTGAACATATGAGTACACTAAAAAAAACACTTTAAATTATGGTTATTACCTTATATGTGTTATGTTGTGACATAAGGAGCTTGATCTTTGCTTTGACGTCGAGAGTTTAATTTGGACGATCTAAGAAGCTAGCAATTTCCTTGTTCACTTTAATGATCTTTTTTTTTATTAAGACCATCGGATTAGGGGATGAATAGAACCCCTCGTCATTGGCGAAATCATGATCAACATGTCCTATGGACTACATATAATTTCAACAAAAACAATGTTATTTCAATAAAATTATATAAGAAAATAATAAAAATAGCGTAAAATGAAAGTGGAAATTGATAATCATTTACATGTTCTGCAGCTAGCCCTTTTCCACGATCATTCTGCCACATTATAATATAATTAGAACCCCCAAATATTTAAAAAAATGTTAACGATAACAAAAAAACAATGTTAAAGATAATATTTACAACAATGTTAAAGATAATAATAAAATATATTGCAATAAGTAGAGGTTTCTTAAAGAGGTGTTGCATAAGTACCTGCACACTATTAGTCAATGTTTCTATTCGATTCAAATGGTAATCCACTAATAACTCTTCCTCGGGAGATATATTTTTTATTGTGTAGAGGACTAACCGATTTTCTTCACGTCCTTCATATATGCAATTCGGTTGTTTGTTTATTGTCTCGGGTGATGTGTTGTTTATAAACCCAATGATATTGCCAGAAGCTTTAGGCCTTCCATCAATATAGATAGTCGCTCCCCTATTTTTATCCTTGTTTATTAGTTGTATATAATTTGTGGCGATTGCATATCTCCGCATACTTTGCATGTACCAGACCAGCCGCATCCAATCATTATAATTGTAACATGGTTCGACATAGTCCATAAATTCAGTTACTGTATTGTATTTTACAATTATTCCATCCATGGAAAATAGCCCCAAGCCATGAAGGGAGGATGGTGCAATGCAATATGTCCTATTGTTGATAGTGAAGTCAATATCTATAGGAGGTAGTTCCTTAAGTACCCATTGATTCACTAGATGCTTATACCTGAGTGGCACCTCGATGTCTCCTATGCTCTCATCATCATAAGAGCATGATCCTCCTTCGGCAAGAAAAAATTTCACGTGTCTACAAAATTTTCTTTTGACTTTTTCACCTCTGGTTCTTGTTTGTTTATCATATCTACTAGATGCAGTCGCATTTCCCTCTATTTTGCCTAATATTTCCTCACTCGACGAATAAATATCTGACAACTACCTATTTTGTTGTACCTTCAGTTGCATGTGCACGTGTTGTTAGTGAGTAGTCCATCATCATCCTAGTTCCAATTTATGAACTTTCTTTTCTATATTCAAAGTTCTAAATAAAAATTTTGTATCTTTAGTTTTGGATGCAAAATTAGACTAGGGTGCAATTACCAATATTAGTGGTCAACCACCTAATTTAATGTGATATCCCTCTTGATTTTGGACATGTTAAGGACATATTAATGTGATAACACTAAGGACATGATATTAATGCAACATCTGGATTTAGGGGTCCAATTTATGAAGCCATACCTCGGGAGAAGATGGACAATGTGGTCACCTAGTCCATGCCTAAATAAGCTTGTAGAATCTCATGGAGATAAAAAATGATGCTTCGTTAGGCTTTTATGCCCAGAGGAGGAATTGCCAAGAGTCCCCAAAATGGTTTGGGATGTGACTTGCAACTGGGCTTAAAACAAAAAAATGAGACTCGGATTGAGGAACCCTCGACTCTTATGGATTCCCGGGATAGAATTTCAGCTAGAGCACCCCTCTCTCTCGAGTGCCATACCTCAAAAGTTTATTTAATCATTGATTTCTAGAACTAGTGTTTTGCTAAGTTTGAAGCAAGACAACATTTGGATTAGGGGGTCCAATTTATGAAACCATGCCTTGAGAGAGGATGGAAAATATATTCACCTAGTCCATGCCTAAACAATCTTGTAACATCTCACAGAACTCAAAAATGTTGCTCTGTTAGTCGTTTATGCCCTAAGCGAGAATTGGCCAAGAGTCCCCGAAATGGTTTGGGGTGGGACTTGTAACTAGGCATAAAATGAAAACCGAGACTTAGATTGAGGAACCATCATCTTTGTTGGATTCCTGGCATAGGGTTTTAGCTAGATCACCCCTCACTCTCAGTTCCAACCCCTCGGAAGTTGTTTTTTTCATCGATTTCGATAACTAGTGCTTTGCTCAGTAATAAGCAATGCAACATTTGGATTTAGGGTTCCAATTTACGAAACCATGCCTCAAGAGAAGATGGAAAATGTGGTCACCTAGTACATGCATAAAAAAGATTGTAGAATATCATGGAGATCAAAAATGTTGCTTCGTTAGGATTTTATGCCCCGAGGATGAATTGCCAAGAGTCCTTGAAATGGTTTGGGATGCGACTTGCAACTGGGCATAAAGAAAAAACTGAGACTCGGATTGAGGAACCGTTGACTCTGATGGATTCCTGGGATATGATTTCAGCTAGAGCACCCCTCACTACTGGTTCCAACTCCTCGGAAGTAGTTTTTTTCATCGATTTCAATAAGTAGTGCTTTCCTCAGTAAGAAGCAATGCAACATTTGGATTTAGGGGCAATTTATGAAACTATGCCTCAAGAGAGGATGGATAATTTGGTCACCTAGTCCATGCCTAAACAATATTTCAGCATCTCACGGAACTCAAAAATGTTACTCCGTTAGTCTTTTATGCCCTGAATGGGAATTGGCCAAGAGTCCCCAAAATGGTTTGGGATGTAACTTGCAACTAGGCTTAAAATGAAAATCGAGACTTAGATTGAGGAACCATTGTCTTTGTTGGAGTCATGGCATAGGATCTTAGCTAGAGCACCCCTCGCTCTCGGTTCCAACCCCTCAGAAGGTGTTTTTTTCATTGATTTCAATAACTAGTGCTTTGCTCAGTAAGAATCAATGCAACATTTGGATTTAGGGGTCCAATTTATGAAACCATGCCTCAGGAGTGGATGGACAATGTGGTAACCTAGTACATTCCTAAACAAGCATGTTGAATCTCATGGAGCTAAAAAATGCTTCTCTGTTAGGCTTTTATTCCTAGAGGAGGAATTGCCAAGAGTCCCCGAAATGGTTTGGGATGTGACTTGCAATTGGGCATAAAATGAAAACCAAGACTCGGATTGAGGAACCATCGACTCCAATGGATTCCTGGGATAGGATTTCAGCTAGAGAACCCCTCTCTCCTGGGTGCCATGCCTTGGAAGTTTCTTTACTCATTGATTTTGAGAACTAGTGTTTTGCTCAGTTTGAAGAAAACCAACATTTGGATTAAGGGGTCCAGTTTATGAATTCGTGCCTCGAGAGTGGATGGAAAATACATTCACCTAGTCCATGCCTAAAAAATCTTGCAACCTCTCATGAAACTCAAAAATGTTGCTTCGTTAGTCTTTTATGCCCTAAGCGAGAATTGTCCAAGAGTCCCCGAAATGGTTTGGGATGCAACTTGCAACTCGACATAAAATGAAAACCGAGACTTGGATTGAGGAACCATCATCTTTGTTGGATTCCTGGCAAAGGATTTTAGTTAGATCACCCCTCACTCCTAGTTCCAACCCCTCAGAAGTTGTGTTTTTCATTGATTTTGATAACTAGTGCTTTGTTCAATAAGAAGCAATGAAACATTTGGATTTATGGTTCCAATTTATGAAACCATGCCTCGGTAGTGGATGGACAGTTTGGTCACCTAGTCCATTCCTAAACAATCTTGCAGAATCTCATGGAGCTCAAAAATACTACTCTGTTAGGCTTTTATGCCTGGAGGAGGAATTGGTCAAGAGTCCTCGAAATGGTTTGGGATGCGACTTGCAACTAGGCATAAAACAAAATATCGAGACTTGGATTGAGGAGCCATTGAATCTGATGGATTCCTGGAATAGGATTTTAGCTAGATCACCCCTCACTCCCAGTTCCAACCCCTTGAAAGTAATTTTTTTCATCGATTTCGATAACTAGTGATTTTCTCAGTAAGAAGCAATGCAACATTTGGACTTAGGGGCCAATTTATGAAACCATGCCTCAAGAGAGGATGGATAATTTGGTCACATAGTCCATGCCTAAACAATATTGCATCATCTCACATAAAAAAAAAATGTTGCTCCATTAGTCTTTTATGCCCTGAGCGGGAATTGGCCAAGAGTCCCTCAAATGGTTTGGGATGCAACTTGCAACTGGGCATAAAACAAAAATTGAGACTCGGATTGAGGAACCATCATCTCTGTTGGATTCCTGGCATAGGATTTCATCTATATCACCCATCACTCCCAGTTCCAACTCCTCGGAAGTAGTTTTTTTCATCGATTTCGATAATTAGTGCTTTGCTCAGTAAGAAGCAATGAAACATTTGGATTTAGGGGACAATTTATGAAACCACACCTTGGGAGAGGATGGATAATTTGGTCACCTATTCCATGCCTAAACAAGCTTGCATCATCTAAAGGAACTCAAAAATGTTTCTCCATTAGTCTTTCATGCCATGAGCGGGAATTGGCCAAGAGTCCCCGAAATGGTTTGGGATGCGATTTGCAACTAGGCATAAAACAAAAACTGAGACTCAGATTGAGGAACTGTCATCTCTGTTGGATTCCTGGCATAGGATTTTAGCTAGAGCACCTCTCACTCCCGGTTCCAACCTCTCATAAGTTGTTTTTTTCATCGATTTTGATAGCTAGTGCTTTGCTTAGTAAGAAGCAATGAAACATTTGGATCACTCCTAGACCTCTTCATGAAAGATTGTGAATCTATGGTGCATGTACAAATATGTGATATGTGGGTTTATGATAATATTTTGAATTTTCCAATAACATTCTCCATTGACCTTGTGTAAACCATTCCATTTGGTGTTTGTTACACTAAGTGTAAAGAACAATGTTGGATAATTATAAGACGTAAGTTAGGTATGAGCTATTTGCTACCTCTTTATTACCTTTTATTTTAATTGTATCCATATTTTGTATTGATCAAATGAGGAATTAACCCGAAACTTATGCCATGAGACACAAATTCAAGCCTAAGGCCAACTAAGGAGAAAAAACAAAACACGCTAATTATTCTAGGAGTAAAGCATGCAAACAAACCTTCTCACAAAGAAGCGCTAGTTGGTGATGGAATCCAACATTGCAGAATCGATGCGCGAAGGGGATGTGTTTCAGCTGGTGGGAAATTTATGTTGAAAATATTCTTAATGAACTAATGCCCTGGTGCAATTTACCTCACCGATCAGTGGGAAAACCTCCAAGGAGTGTGAGTGAGTCTAGCCAACGTTGATTCCAGGTACAACACCACCTTCCCTGTGCTGTCACCTTGTGTAGGAAGTCTAAAATATTATGGCCTCTATGGTACCACCTACTATACAAAAGCAGAGGGGGGACAGTCGACAGTTCACACCAAGACCAACAAAGCAGGGTTCCTTACTCTGAGGGCCCCAATGCAACCTCGTGATTGACCCTTTTGTTAGAAGGGCTTCCCAAAGTCAGTGATATAGCAACTGGATTTCACTCCCTAACTAAAGGCTTTATGTTTGTTTATCATATTTGGAAATTTATTCTCACAATCCTATTCCAAAGCTCTACACCTAAGCTAAGATGGGTTTGAATATCCCTAGAAAAGTTTCTAGATAAATTTTAATTAGCGCTTGATTTTAGGCTGTTGTTACTCAAATGAGTGGTCATGAAACTGATGGCGTTTTGACTCGACTCTTTAAACCATGCAAGAGTAAAATGAAATGAAAGAAATTCAACTTCGATGAAAACTATCTATGGGAAGGAGCAAGATGTTTTAAGTAAATAAATAATTTCTTAATAGATTACTATGTGTGTAGTACTGCAAAATGACCCAAATTTTAAAAATACCATGCAAATGTCATAGTTCATTTAGTACACCTATACAACATTGAATCAAATGTCATTATTTATAACATAGTCAACTTTTATGATTATAGAGACCACCATAAACATCTTTAATACTCATAAGGATCACCGGGGATTCACCTTGTTGACCAAGAACTTATCACATAATTCATTCATAAAGGGGGGGTTTTAATTATGAACCCACGTGTTGTGAAGATATGTTGTGCGTAAAACACTGAAAATAACAATGTAATAAAGAAAAAATGATACAAATCCTTGTTTCATAAGAGAATGTGACATAAGGATTTCAAAGTAAGATACAACATTCATTTACATGATCTAGGTTCCTATTCATGCCCCCCTTCATTGGACCAAAAGAAAACACGATTCAAAAATCCATCCTCTCCTCTTTTTAAGAAAACATGGTTCAAATACATCCTCTCCTCTTTTTATTCCTTGCAAAGAAAGGACTATAATAATCACCTCATGCGAATAATTCATATGTATAGAACACGTAACAAAAAAATATTGAAGTTATGGTAAAGTCATAGAATTTTGTATTTTCCACCATATTAATTTTTTCTTGAGTTGTACAAATTGTGTAGTTTTTAGTGTTCTCTAAACAAGATGGTCTCTATCCCTATGTCCATTGATGGTCTCTCTTGATGGTCTCTCTTGATATGGTCCCCACAATCTAAGGAATACCAAGAAAATAGTGTGTTTCATTTGTCAAGATAATACCTACAATACATTTTAATGTTAGGACAATGAAAGATACAAGCCAAAATATTAGACAATATATCACATACAAACAATAAACAAGAATTAGGTTGCACAGGGTGAAGAGGGGTTGGTGACTATCTAATAAGATGTGGCTATGGTAAAATAAGAAGAGGTAAAGGTGGTCGACATGGAGGATAAGCCAGATATTAAGAAGGTTTTGTTTTACCTATATTGGGATCAAGAAAAGGGAAGGATGCACTTTTGTGAAAACCCCCTCAAATAAAACCTGGAAGGAAAGAAAACAATATGTACTCATATTTGACAAGACAAAAAGAATGTGTTAATGAATCCATATAAATTTTAAGAAAATTGGATAAAGAGGAATAATTTCAAGGCTCTAAAAGAATTTTTGGATCCATCAAGATAGGAAGAATCCATAGCAAGGATGATAGAATTGATGACTATATTGGTTGCATCATGTTGTCGTTGGATGTGAAGAATGATACTTGTCAGTTACCTTAATTTACCTCTACTTGTGTTGAATATGTGAGGATTTGAGTGATGAAAATATCTACTAGTCATCAAGGTACTTTGTTCATGTTCTTTAGTACTCTACTCATCCATCCCACCATGTATAACCTCCATACAACATCCATGCAACATACATCCCACATTTTCACACAACTCCATCCATTCCTACATTATGAATCATCCAACTTCCATTGCTTGAAGAGGTGGAAGAACTAGAAGGGGATGAAGCTTATAGACTAAAAGACTCCCAATGGGGATGTGTGGTTCAATCCTAAATGGACCAATAATAAAGAAGGTTATCTTTAATGATTTTTTTTTTCCTTTTTTTTTATGTACAATTTTAGTGCTCTAAGCTACAGTTTTACAGGGTTTAAGGCCTTCAACAAAACCTCCTTTGCAATTTTTTCCAAAATCCTATTATTTTTCCTTAGAAATTTTTATGCATGCAGAGCTAAGAATGTAGTGAAGGGAAGTTCATATCTTTTCACTTTGTACTTTGCATCTACAAGCAAAAGGATAAGGAAAAAGGGTGAGATGATGTAAAGGCTACGGGGAAGGATGATGCACGTAGCATAAATCACATAAAAAGTAAGGGGCTATGTAGAGCATAATTTTTTTTTCTTAGAGCATTGCCTTTTCACTTTGTACTTCATGTTAAGTGAAAAGGAAAGTGAAGTGGAGTGTTGAAGTTGAGCTATATACCAATGTGTATGCAAAGGTATAGACTATGGGGTTTGAAGCAAAGAGGCATGCCCTCCACACTTCACATTAGTACTTTTGTGGGAAAAAATAAGCTTGTTGACTAGGAGGAAGTAGAACTACACCCTCTGCAATGTGGTTGAGTGAAAACTAACAACTATGGATGTAAATATCTTGACAACAATTTCTTGTGAATTCTCTTAGATTTCCTGGAGGAAAAAAACGATTGGAGGAGGTAATAAATAGGTAGGTTAGTCATTAGTGAAGGGGATTTGAATTTCAAAACATTGTTGGAGAAAAGGGATTTTGCAAATTTTGAATTGAAAAAGATGGAAATATTGGGAGGTTAAGGGTGTAGCAACAAAAATACCAAGGACCTAGAATGATAAATATATTCCTAGATTGAAAGGATGAAGACGATTTTGAGTTTGTATGAAGATAAAATATTGTGTTTGAGCCAAAAAAACAATATGCAAGACACTACTTAGGACTGAGACTACACAAATTCTAATGGTGTTGGTGGGGAATATAAATCATGAGGAATACCATTGAATGAGCATTCTCAAACCATGTGGGATGTCAAATTCTAGGCCTACTTGTAGCACAAAAAATGCCAAAATTTTGTATTTTGTATTATTTATTGTGTAGAAATCAAAAGTCATGGGGCTTGTTATTTATTATTTATTGTGTAGAAATCAAAAGTCATGGGGTTTGTTATTATTTGCAAGTGGGTTAACACTAGTGTTTTATAAATCACCTTTTCTTTGTAGTTTTCCTAAAAATGAGGATAATTTTTGTGTTGTAATAGAAGAAGAAACCAATAGAGTTGTTCAAGAAATCGAGCACAAGTCATTTCTCACCTACAACAAGGATTTTCCCTAGTTTCCATGGTAGCCTATTATTTCTGTTAAATTATGTACCAAGGCACGCGTTTCTCTTCCCTAGGCCCTAAGGGGAGAAATTGTCAATATGGGTCTTAGTCAAATTAATTTGTGAGGGAGTGTTAAATTTTTAATCATAAAGTTATCTTTTATGATTAAAGCGAGGGTGAGTGAAGAGACACAAAATTTCAGCCACCCATCTAATCTAAAATCAACCATTAGATTAGAAATCTCCTCACCTCCCCTCATGAGGCTGATTGTTGAAATGGGCTTAATTCCATTCTTGGTTGTTCAAGAGAAAGGGAGTTGAAGAAATCTTGGTGAGAGGCCAAGAGACTTTTGGTGAGATGCCAAGAAGAAGAAGATGCAAATGCTACCTTGTTGAGAGAACAAGAGGAGTCAAGCATTTGTTGAGAGAACAAGAAAGAAAAGAGAGAAGCCTGAGTCAAGAAAAGAGACAAATAAGAAATTTCTCGAGCATTGGCTGCATTCCAAGGCCGCTTAATAGCATATGGAGGAATGGGAAATTGAATCTTAGCAGAAGTTTCACCACTTCGCGGATACCATTCAAAGATAAATTCGTCATGACATTGTAACGTAATTCTCTGTTCAAATTGAGAAGCAAAGCTACGTGAAATGTCCGTAAGTTTGTGTAAATATCCAAGATGAAAATTGCTGTAAAAGAATTTCTCAAAATCTCATAAATAATACAACTCTCTAACTGGTTTTCCCTTGTGGGTTTTTCCAGGTCGAAGTTAGACCGAAACATTTGTGTCTAATATTTTCTGAAGCGGTATACGTCGAGCATTTTTTTAATTTCGCTGCTGAAAAAAGATGTTCATTATCCCATGTTTCACCAAATTTATTTTCTGCCTGTAAATTTATTTCAAGTTTTAGGATGTCAAACACCGTGAGTTTATGCTGAAAATCACCAGAGCATACCGTTAATTGTGCTGGCCGGAAGTATAAGGCCGAAACACCGCCAAAGCGTCGAAAGTATATGCTGAAACATCGCGTCAGCAGATGTCGAAACACCGTGCCGTAGCATTATGTCATGTCAAACACCGGAGCGTGATGTCAAACACTAGGTCAGAAAGTATTACGCCGATGTCAAACACCACCGTGATGTCAAACACCACTGTGAAAGATATGATGAAACAAAGGTTGAAACCTAATTTGGTGGCTTCTAATTTGGTAGCACCCGAGACTGAAACCGGGTGGGATTTTGAAAAAAATTAACATGGTATCGTAGCTGAGTTAAAGAGAGGCAGAAATATTCAGCAGACAGAAAGTTGGGACAACAAATACTTCACAGGGCAGATTTTTTAACTTGCGGATTTTCAAAGAAAGAGGGTCATGGCTACCGGTTTGAGGGTTGAAGACAGACATGATGGGGCAAAATGAATTTTGGTGCTTGGAAGGAGGATGATCTTGCTTTTGCAAGAGAACGAGTTGTGGACATTGTGGAGAATACCACTAATCATCCTATTGTGGTGGTTCCCCCATCGATGCTACTCTTCTTGCAGTTTATAATAAGAAGAGTATCAAGTTGCCGCGATTTCCTGATGCCATCAAGGATCATTTGATCTCACGGATGTGGAAGACAAATGCCTATGAGATGTGGGAGTCTTTGATTAAATTTGTACCAGAAAGTACAAATGAGAACCTGGAAGATTGTTTTGAGGGAAAAACTGAAGAACATAAAAATGACCAAGGCTACCGTGGTCACATTACCTTTACTAGATTGACTGTGAGGGATGAGCTTGGAGTCGGTGGGGTGCTTCATAGTCGACAAAAGGATCTTGTGAGAAATAACATTGATCGGTGTTTCCAACACGGGTCGCTTTTGTGGAGGGCATTGCTGCTAGGGAGAAGCTCCCGCTGGGGAACGCCTTTTGGGATGACTTTGTTCAGAGGAGACCAGAGAGGTTATGTACATGGAACTTCATCTAATCGGGTCATGAGGTGAGGAGGAGAATGTGGTTGTTGCTACTACTAGCAAGAAGAAGTTCAGAAAGGGTCCAAAAGGAGGATGTATCTGGCGGGTGAAGGGAAGAAAGACATGAGAAAAGCCAAGTGCTTTGAGAGTTTGCCATAAGTTTTGCGAAAATTGCGCGGTGACGTTGTCCAAACAAGAAGAAGAAACAAACAAAGAGTTTTCAGCAGGTGGAAGAGTTTCTTCACCGTTTGACAAGGAATTTTCCTGATTATGGTTCTATCATCGAGGAGCACTACTCTGGATACTTGGTATATTGACAAGTGGTGCCTCGCCATATGACATCGGCCACTGCGGAGAGCACTTCGACGCATCTTTACTCAGCAGGAGATGTAGAGGTAGTGTTGGAGATGACCGAGGTCAAGGTATTATTGTGGGACCGTGATTGATTTCGAGGGAGTCTTTGCCTCCCATGACTTTGACAGGTTCTTGCATATGTTCCGAGTTTGAAGAAGAACTTAGTGTCAGCTTCTACTATCGAGGAGAAGGGCTATGAGGTCTTGTTCCGTGGATAGCAAGGTGCTTCTTTTTCCCCAAAGGGTCTAGCATCACTTCCGCCAAAGTGATTGGTACTAGACATGAGGTTGTACAAGTTCTTGTTCCAGTTAGTGAGAGCATTGATTCATTCTGAGAGCATTGATTCATTCTACTCAGAAGCGCTAATGATGATCTAAGTGGAGATTATGCGTGGTGAGGATTGGCATACATTTGCACCATATGGTGGGGCTTTATGAAGTCCCGAGATGGTGACTCGAGTCTGCATTTCGCTCAGAGCAACTACGGAGTTATAAGGGTGTACATTGGGAAAGTACACCAAGACCGCCCGAAAGCAAAGGATGAGAGCCGTGATGCCACTTCTTGATTTGATACATTCTTATGTATGTGGTATGATGTCTTCGGCATCGCTGACTGGATCCCCTGATACTATGTTGTATTCATTGATGACTTCTCTCGGTAGTCTTGGATTTTCTTCATGAAGACCAAAGGATTGTGTCTTCAGCCAACCTAAGAGTTCAAAGCTCTGCGGGAGGAACCGCATTGCGGAAGAAAAATCGAGTCCCGATCTGGATAATGGGGGTGAGTATTCCAAGGAGATTATGGATTGCGCGTGAGAGGGCATCGAGGGAGTTGACGTTCTGCCAACCCGCAGCACGGGGGTTGCTGAGAGGAAGAACAGTGCCATAGTTGGGGCTACGAGAGCCATGCTACACGATCAGGCCGCCAACATTTCTATGGAATGGTGGCATGCCAATCGGGCGTTTATCCGGCATCGTGAGTCCTCACAAGGCTGTGGGGAGTATGACTTCTGAGGAGGATTTTTTTGGGAATAAGCCTGAGGTGGGGCAATTTCGGATTTTTTGGGTGCACCACATATTCATATGTCCCTTCTAAGAGACAAAGATGGAGCCCATGGGCAGAGAGAGGGATCTTTGTTGGGCACAGTGAGACTTCAAAGGCTTCTTCCGTTTTTACCTTCCTTCCTCGAGGAAGACCGTCTTGAGGAGGGATGTCGATTTGAGGAGGACCGAGCCTTTAGGAAGTCTAGAGGGACGAGAGAGGTGAGCAGTCTTCACATCAGATTCAGGTGAGCCCACAAAAGACTACAATGACACAAAGTTCAGGGCCACCCGGCCGACAAAGGCCACAGAGTTCAGTTCACAGCTACCGATCCACAAGCTCGTGATCGCACTTCGTGGTCTACTACGTGATCATTGTCTTCGCATAGTTGAGCGTGGAGAGTCCCTCCATTGACACTACTAGAGAGGAGGAAGCCCAAGTGGCTTCTGGACATTTTGAGTGATGCACAGTTTTCAGTGGGGAATCCCAAGGAGGCGTGAGGGAGAGTAAAATCCTCCCCGGAGAGGTTTTGCAGCCACATCGCAATGGTGAGCAAAGATTGGGAGTCTGAGCCTTCCACTTTGAGGAGGCCACTAGCAGACGTATGGAGAGATGCCATGATGGAAGAGTACAATCTCCATCATGAAGAACGATGTCCTGGAAGCTGTTCCTAGACTGAGGGGAAGTCAGTGGTGACATACAGGTGGCTCTATTAAGTTAAATACGCCGCTGGAATGCGATTGAGAAGTACAAAGCTCAGCCAGGTTCGGGCTTTCACAGGTTGAGGGAGTCGATCATGATGAGATCTTTACTGCGTTGCTCGACATACACTTCATCAGTATGCTGGATTCCATTGGCACAGATGTATTGAAGATCCACCGTGATGATGAAGACCGTGATTTCCGAATGATCCATTGAGGAGGAGGTATACATTGAGCAAACCATTGGGCTTTGAGGTGCATGGGAGAGAGTCTCATGCGCGTAGACCGAAGAAGCTGCATTGTATTTACCGGAAACAAGCCCCCGTGCAGCTTGGTATTCGAGGATAGACGCCTATTTGCAGAAGTTGGGTTTTGATAAGAGTGAAAAGCGACTCCAACCTTTACTACATTCTGGTTGTTGAGGATCCTCTCATTCTTCTACCGTATGTGGATGACCTTTTTATTAAAAGGGCAGAGAGACTCATCAGCACTGCAAGGAGAGCCTTGCTTCAAGAGTTCGGAGATGACGTACATTGGACCGATGCATTAATACATTTTGGGATTGGAGGTTTCATAGAGCCCTCGACACATCTTCCGGGACAGCGGCGTGTGATATTCGAGCAGCATTTCGATGGGGATAGCGCCCACGACCACCTTTACGATTACCAACCGAAGAAGCCACGCTTCGAGTCGCCGCCAGGATTCCACTTTGTATCGTCATTGATTGGGTCATTGATGCATTTGGTCAATACTAGTCAGACATTTGTTTTGGCCGCCACACTACCAAGTTCATGGGGGAGCCAAGGAGAGTGCACTGGGTGGCAAAGCAAACATGTGCTCGATATCTTTGTGGCAGATTATGGTCCGGACTATCATAGATGAGATGGAGTTCAACTGGCCATACGCACTGCATTGCCGTGATGTCGCTGGATGCGAAAAGCACTTCCGGTGGTGCTGCTGGATTGGGATCAAACAGCCAGTCTTGGTTCACCAGCGTAAGTCGCTGGTTTTGAGTTCTGCGCGATATCGGTATGGGCGGCACTAGTCAGTTAGTTGTGAGGCCTGGTCAAGATGCCGATTGATTGTTCTTGTGCAAACCGAGGCCTACCGCGATTTACCGCGGATAACGTAGCTGCAATAAACTCTGGAGAATCCAGCTTTTCTCATGACCGGCCTGCTATTATCGAGATTCTATCACTCTATCTGCGGATTATGTTCGTGAGAGGAGTCAGGTGGAGCTGGGCAAAGACATATCTAATCGAGGAGCGGTGCTGCATTAATACTCACCATGGCATTGTCATGGGAAAGTTTGTATTTTTCGGGGACAAGATTTGAGTGGTGAGTAACACTTTCCTCTATAAGGGAGGCAATTATGTACCAAGGCAAGTGTTTCTCTTCCCAGGGCCCCAAGGGGAGAATTAATATGGTCTTAGTCAAATTAATCTGTGAGATGCAAATCAAAAGATAACTTTAATCATAAAGTTATATTTTATGATTAAAGTGAGGGTGTGTGAATAGACATCAAATCTCAACCACTCTTCTAATATAATCTCAACTGTTATATTAGAAAAATCCTCACCTTCCTCATGAGGTTGATTAAGGTAAATGGGCGCACCCATTCTTAGTAGTTCAAGAACAAGGGAGTTGGAAGAAATCTGTGAGAGGCCAAGAGACTTTTGGTGAGATGCCAAGAAGAAGAATATGCAACAGCAAATGGAGCTGAGAGAACAAGAGAGGGAGGGCCAAGACTTTTGTTGGAGAGAACAAGAAAGAGCAAGAGAGAAGTCGAGATGAAGAAAAGAGACAATGGCTAGCCTGGAGCATTGGCATGCATTCCAAGGTTGCCGAATAGCATGGAGGGGAACAGAAATTGAATTTTAGCAGAGTTTTGGCACGAATTGCGAGACAAATCAATTCAAAGATAAATTAAGCCAGACAATTGTACTTAATTCTCGTTCGTAAATTGAGAAGCAAAGCGCCGTGAATGTCCGCATAGGTGCTTCTTGTGTAAATATCCTAAGATGAAAATTGCCGTAAAGAATTTCTCGGCTCATAAATAATACAAATCCTCTCTAACCGGTTTTCCCTTGTGGGTTTTTCCGTGGTCAATGTTAGACCAAAAAATATTTGTGTCTAATATTTTCGAGTTTGCATATTATTTATTATTTAATTTCATGCTGAAAAGATGTTCATTATCCTCATGTTTCAATTTGAAATTTATTGCTCAAATTTATTTCGTTCAGAAATTTATTTTCAAGTTTTTAGATGTCGAACATCTCGTAGCTTAAATAAACACCGGCTGAGATAAGTCAACACTGCTGTTGAGTATATGCCGGTTCACCTCAGTTATCGAAAGTATATACAAATGATGTTGTTGAGCAGATGTCAAACACCAGTCAGAAAGTATTACGCTTTTCATGTCGAACACCGTGACAGACAGTCAAACACTGTGTCAGAGCATATAGCCGACAAGCCGAAAACAATTTCATCGCGGAGAAGATGTCAAACACCACAGAAAGCATATGATGAAACAGCTATCGGGAACCCACTTGGCATTTAAATTTTGGTAGAAAATTCGAGATTCCAAACTCAAGGGATTTTGAAAAATTAACAATTTCTTCATGATTCCACCCACTCCCCTATATAGTTTTCTCACATCAATGACGAGAGACATTGCATATCCAATTTTAGTGCATACTTTGCCCAATTTAATTCGATGTGTTGACCCTCTAAAAGGGCCACTTGTATCACATGTTGTTAATTTTGTGGGAAGGTCTCATCATTTTCAGTTAACATTGTCTCTAATATTCTCAAACTCATATTCTTCCCCCCTCAAAATACACAACCCATGGAAAGGAAATTTATTTCAATATGGATTCTCTCTTGCTCTTGGAAAAGACAAGTTTCTTCCATATTTTTCCATTTATGACACTACATTGGCTATGTTTATGTGGTTGAAACCCTCATGGGTTAAGGATGAACTTGAAGGTTATGTCATGGGATATGTAATGATTTGTAGATTCACTGGTTGTTGGCCAATGCTAAAGGATCTTTAAAATTGGGTTTAATTCCTAAGTTCATTCTTGAACATTTTTTTTGTGAGTAGTATTCAAATGCACTAGTTTTGTAGGTAAATCAATATGGTTAGGGTGAAAAATTACATATTCGTAGGTGTAGTATTGTAGGACAAAAAATTACATAACCCTAGGTGACATGGATCATTCAATTATCTAAGTACTTATGCTAGCACTCAAGGATAAAAATTCAAAATGTTATTACTCTCATTTTTATGAACATACTTTTCCTACCAAAACTTAACGAACAATTTTCAAAATGTTATTACACTCATTGTTGGGACTTTCTAGGCCTACTAGCACTCAATTATGAAATTTTACGGTGTTATTATTCTCATTGTTATGGATATAATCAACAACATTATTCTACACATTGAATGTATGCCTTTTTCCCAATTGTATGCATCTATCTTCAAAAGAACATGAAAGAAAGAAATAATCAACTCAAGGTGTCTAGTTTGGGAAAGGTTGGTCAAAGTGAGTGAGATCTAGGATCAAGGGCCTCTCTCATGTATAGGGTGATGCATCTATGGTCCAAAAACTAGAAGAAGGTTCAAAGGAATTCATAAAATAATAGTTATTTGGCCATATGAAGAAATATATATGTGATTAGATGATAGAGGTATGGTAATGAGCATTGAACCTAACTCTAACCAACACACCCTTGCTTAAATTCAAAGAGCATGTCAAGAACCTTCAAATCCTGATTTGCGGTTTTAAAGGATTTTAATAAATTACCGATTTTGGCATCATTTATAGTCAAGGTGGGGTCTCCTTCATCACTCGAGCAAGGGCCTACTATGTCGCTCCTCCTCTGTCACTCCAACAAGGGCACTCTCAGTCGTTCCTCCTACAACAATGACATACACTCTCAAGCGCTCCTAGAGTTGAGGTTATTCTCTGTCGTTCCTCCTCCAACAATGGCATGCACTCTCAGTCACTCATTTGTTTCTCTAGCAATGACTTGCACTCCCAAAGTTGAGGTTATTCTTCTCTCGCTCCAACAATGAGGTTATTCTCCTCTTTCTCCAACAATGGCATGCATTCTCAATCGCGGGGAGGTGAGGTTATTCTCCTCTCACTCAAGTAATGGCATGCACTCTCAGTCGTGGAGAGGTGAGGTTATTCTCCTCTCGCTCCAACAATGGTATGCACTATCAGTCATGGCAAGGCAAGGTAATTCAAACAATGGGGGTTATGCATGTGCGGGTGAGGGATTATGTATTTTTGTTTGTATATATTTTATATATTATATAATTTATATAATGAAAATTATATAAATTATATATTATATAAATAATTTTTTTATATAAATTACATATATTAAATATTTAATAAATGTGTATATTTAAATATTTAATAAATGTGTATATTTAAATATTTAATAAATATTTTATATAAATTGCATATATTTAATACTTAATAAATGTGTATACATATAATAATGGTTAAAAACATGTGTATACTCCTTGGAGGTCATAGGTTCAAATACATAGGGGGGTAGGGTATCTATACCTTCATAGATGGGGAAAACCTATGGCCATTTGCAAATCATGAACTAGATGATTACGGGTCAAAGACAAAAGATGAATACGAAGAATAGTCTTCTTTGTATAGATCTAAAATAGATCCTCCAAATAATGTTTAAAAGGGTCAATTTAACATCCCAACTTTAGGTAATGATCAATATCAAAAGTAGAGACTACAATGTGATTGGATTGAGAATTATTATTGAATCAATATTCCCTTCCTCTTGTAGCATGATCTTCCTGGGATGCTCTTCTTGAAGGGATTTCATCACAAAGAATGGTATTGATTTTTAGGTTCATTCAAAGCCTCATAGACAATATGTTGAATATGATCTTCAAGTTTGAAAAACATATAGCAGAGAGCCAACAAGTTATGCTCTAAATCCTCACAAGTACTTATGTTGAATATGTACTTGTGTTGAATATGTTGTCGTTGGATGTGAAGAATGCTACTTGTTAGTTACCTGATGACTATTTTTCTTGGTCTTTGCATTGTTATTTTGTTTGTCTAGTCCTCGTTACTAGAAATCCCACCTTATAAGTTGCACCCATTTAAAGTGGGTGGTAGATTAAATATCCTTCAACCACATGTTGCAGTGGCACATGCAATCTACCAATTGTCAACCTCCCTCTCTTAAAACCTCTTTGAATGAATACAACACAAAAGTCTCTAATTGTCCAGTTTTTGGCCATTTGTTCACCAATTGAAATAGTCTAATGAAAATTATTTCTCATGCCTCCATGGGTAAAACCTAACATGTAAAATGGTGCATTGGGTCTAGGGACATGATTTTTAAGAGACTCCTAATGTTCCATAACCTTAGTCAACTCATCTCTTGTTGAATGTTATCTAAGTTTATTACACGACACGAGTCCAAAACCATGACACGAGTCCTCTCAATCTCAACCCAAAATTCTGACTCTATCCATGCTTAGGCCACCTATGTTTTGGCCCCTGATCCCACTGATATAATGATAGGTCAAGCAAGTCTCGAAATTCTGATTCTATCCATGATCAGACCACCTATGTTTTGGCCCCTTGTTCCCACTGATATACTGATAAGTCAAGTAAGGCTCGAAATTATGACTCTATCCATGCTCAGGCCACCTATTTTTTGGCCCATGTTCCCACTGATACAATGATAAGTCAGGAAAGGCCCAAAATTATGTTATCCATGATCATGCCACCTATGTTTTGGCCCATGTTCCCACTGATATAATGATAAGTCAGGTAAGTCCTAAAATTATGACTCTATCCATGCTCAGGCCACCTATGTTTTGGCCCTTATTCCCACTGATATAATGAAAGGTCAGGTAAGGCCCAAAATTATGACTCTATCCATGATCATGCCACCTATGTTTTGGCCCCTGTTCCCACCGATATAATGATAAGTCAGGTAAGTCCTGAAATTCTAACTATATCCATGATCATGCCACCTATGTTTTGGCCCATGTTCCCACTGATATAATGATAAGTTAGGTAAGTCCCGAAATTCTGATGCTATCCATGCTTAGGCCACCTATGTTTTGGCCCTTATTCCCACTGATATAATGATAATAGGGAACAATTTAGACTTAATCTCTTCACGCTATAATTATATTCTCGAAGGGAAGTCCCTAAAATTTGAACAGGGATTCTGTTTATCTTGTTGATATTGACATCCTTTTGTATGAGATGATCAATGAAAATGGTTAGTATGACCTAGAAGGCAGATTGAAAACATTATGGGTTAAAAAAAATTGATCAATGTATTTTCATATAAGTTGCATATCAATAAAAAAAATTAGCTGATTTACCAAAAGAATGACTTTATGTATTTGCAAAAAAAAATTTAAAAATATTTTTATTCCCCAAATTTCGTCACATTTTTTTAAATATCTCTGCCTTTCATTAATCCTGGTGTAGAGGATAACAATAAAAAAATAAACCCAATTAATACCCAAATTTCTGTTGTTACCACTTATTAGTAATAGGTTTGTGTGCAAAGTGACCAAACACTCTTATAATAATGAGTAAAACAACCAATCAACTAAAATTCCATTATTTCTTACTAATGACAAATCCTATTGTTGGTTGGTTTGCCAAAATCATTCYRCTTCTTCGAAGGGCATGAACTAGGGAAGAAAATGTTTTTTKGGACAAAAATGTGGTCCATATATTAACAYAGTCAAGAGAAGTATTACATAGGCATGTGAGCATATCACYTCAAGTGTGCTAAAGATGACCTTGAGTCCTCTCCTTGGGCTCCTACTTCACTTTATGTTCTTTAATCTAACAACATTTTTAGGATTCCTTCCATCCTCATTTTGACAACTTAACTATAGGTGCCCTTGAATCCTCTCCTTGGGATCCTACTTGAATTTAGGTTCTTTTTATCTAACAACATTTTAGGTTTCCTTCCATCCTCATTTTGACAATGTAACCATAGGTGCCCTTGAATCCTCTCCTTGGGATCCTACTTGACTTTAGGTTCTTTTTATCTAACAACATTTTAGGTTTCCTTCCATCCTCATTTTGACAATGTAACCATAGGTGATGGATATATAGAGATAGAACTTCAACAACATAATGATAGGGCAATGAAGACGTGGGATTGGTACAAGTGGACAACTTCATCCAAGGGAAGTACTAGTGGGTGAAAATGCAAAGACAATTAATGATTTTTGGAAAGAACCTTGTGAAGAAATGTGATATTTATTGTTTCAATCAAGAAAATAGTCATTGAAATATCTTGATTGAAAGTTAAATAATATTTTGGATAAGAGTTAAAATTCTTGGTCAAAACATTTTAAATGTCTCAACAAAGAGTTTGCCTATGTTTACCTCAAGTTAAAAAATTATTGTTTGAGAGTTTGGGTGGATTAGAAAAACTCCAGGTTGAAATTTGAATGTCTTGGACTAGAGTTTTTGTTTGACCATTATTTAAAACTCTTGAGAAGGATTCTTGGTCGAGGGTTATGATTCTCCCCCTAGATTCTTGGTTGAAAATATTTAAACTCTTGATCGAGAATATTATAAACTATTGATTGAGAGTTTTTATGTCATAAATGAGGTTGAAACAATTTATCATTCCCTATTTCCAACTTTCTACCAAAGAAAAGGCTTCCCCAAGCTAGGGGACGATCCTTGCACTCTTCCACCTTCTTCCAGACAAATTTCACCATAGGAGGTTGGCAATTGTTTTTGTATACTGTTTCTTGTTTAGCAATGTTTTCATTTATTTTCATTTTGTTTTTTAAAAGACCCTTAAATTTGAACCTAATAAGTGGATACCACAAAACTTCAAAACCATAAGAAGACATTAGGAACCCAAAAAACTAAAATTCATAAAAACCTTAAACCTTAAACCCTCTAAACTCATCAATTTCATTTTTTCCTTGTCTATTCATTTTATATTCTATTTTAGTAATATTGTTTTATTTTATTCAATGTTTTTAAAAATCTTAAAAAGGCTCCATTGACATGTATAAATGTTGTCATTTTTTTTAATCCTTTGATAATGCTCGGAGTATTAAAAAAATAAACATGAAAATACAATGTTCAATCTTAGTATGTTTTTATTTTTCTTGGTCTTTGCATTGTCATCTTGTTTGTCTAGTCCTCGTTACTTGCAATCCCACCTTATAAGTTTCACCTCTTTAAAGTGTGTGGTAGAATAAATATCCTTCAACCACATGTTGCAGTGGCACATGCAATCTACCAGTTGTCAAGCTCCCTCTCTTAAAACCTCTTTGAATGAATACAACACAAAAGTCTTTGATTGTCTATTTTTTGGCCATTTGTTCACCAATTGAAATAGTCTAATGAAAATTATTTCTCATGCCCCCATGGGTAAAACCTAACATGGAAAATGGTGCATTGGGTCTAGGGACATGTATTTTAAGAGATTGCTAATGGTCCATAACCTTAGTCAAATCATCTCTTGTTGAGTGTTATCTAAGTTTATTACAATGTCCATTGGACCATATTATATTTGATGTTGTTGATCTTATGGTAGTTGCGGGAGGTATTTACCTCCACGTATAAACTTGAAAAGAATATAATATTACGGGAAGCAAGAAGAAACCCTGATTAATTGGTTATTAATCCTAGAAGACAAGTTGACTCAAGAGAATGACTTGTATTAGGTTATTAGCCTCCAAGAGAAGAAGTCAGCAAAAGGAAATATTATATATTTAAGAATTAGTACCCAGAATGAGAATTCGGCCTAGACAGTCTACCAGAATTAGTATAAATATAGGAGGCCAATCTTCATTCTGGTCAGTATTCTCAGAACTGCAGAAGCAACACTTGTGTTGTTTTTCAAGGACTATGTAATGAATCTCAATTCTAAGAAGATTCAAATAGGACCTAATAACCTTAAGTTATTTCCTTAACCATGGGTGACATAAAACTATCATTCAGTAGTCAAATTGTTACATTTCATTGTGAGACATCATGTGTATTGAGGGCTTGAACCACCACAAAGGAAACATAAAAATAATATTTGTCTTATGAACAAGATATGGTACTATCCATTTTGAGGTTTGGAATAGAGATTGTTCTTATAGACTACACTACATTGCACCATAATATAAGCACTACACTCCTCGCAAACCATGTAACACCATTCAAATTAGACACAATATTCTTGCGATGAATTAGCTATACTATCGACGAACTTTTTTCGTCAATAGTATAGCTAATTCATCGCAAGATTATTTACATTCGTCTCTCTTGCAACGATATCAAATGATGCCTGGATTCATTTCATATTTGGTTTATCAAATTGAAATTAAAATTTGATACTTTGCAAGCTAGCTAGACCTTGAGTCAAATACATATATGAAATTTGGAATCATTAACATATTTACTAGAACATATGAAAAATAGGGTTTATGGTTTACATGATGATATGATGATGGAAGAAAGAGTGTGTTTGAGTGAAATTTGAGTCTAGAAAACCTCCCATATCATTAAGCCATGCAAATAGTCTATTCATGTCAAATTTCAATGCATACAGATATAGCTTGAAAACATTTCAACATTGGCCCCATTCACATGTCACTATTGCCCGCCTCTAGTATTTTTATGGTGTTGATTAAACAATCAACGAAAAAAAA
>SNQJ01S0093438.1:24885-48136 GCA_010110895.2 Picea sitchensis
CATGTTAAATTTGTAAATCTAAGTTAGAGTATTGTTTTTTTATTGTGTAATGTTTTTAAGAAGATAGTTAGTTTGAACAGTCGGGTCAGTCAACTAACTCAACCAACCAACCAACAACTTCACTTGGATGACCTCTTTAGTGTGTAATCATAGCACCTTCTATAATTGGCTCAAAAATCAATTTTTGTTTTTTTTACTCAATTTTTTTTTTTAATTTTGTTTTTTTTAAATAAATTTTTGTCGTCGCAATTTCGACACACCATAGAAATCTTGCGACACACTTTCTATACAAATAAAAATAAATTGTATAGTAATTTTGTGGAAATATACTTTATTTTCGTCTCAATTGCGACGACTCGTAGAAATCTTGCGACACACTTGCTATACAAATCACGAAAATTGTATAGCAATTTCATGGCAATATACCCTATTTTCATCACAATTGTGATGTCCTGTATAAATATTGCGACGAAATTTATATAAAAATCATGAAAATTGTATAGCAATTTCGTCGCAATATACCGTTTGTTCATCACTCTTGAGACGACTACTTTGAAAGTTGATTCGTCGCAAACTTTTTCCTTACTTTGCCTATTTTGTCAAGTGTGTGACGATCTCTCTTTATTGTCGCGCTTGCGACGATATATCTACATATTGTGTCGCTCTTTTGACAATTGCTTTACTTACTCGTTATGGCGACGATATTTTTTTTTTTTCGTAATCGTGACAACTTCCCTACTGTCGTCACTCTTGGACGTTAATTTAGGTTCATCACATGTGCCAGATCATGTGAAGAGAAGTTTGGGAGACTCAATATTCGTCACAATATCCACAACACAACATCGAAAGAGCGTCAAAATAGTCGTCACAAAATGACCCGAATTTGCTAGTGATTGGGCTCCTCTAGATGTGTGTTGAAGAGAGTACTATATTTTGTATTAACAATGGATTCAATCTATTACATCTGAATATATTATTACTTGACTATGGGCTAGAAGTGGCAAAGATATTTCTTTCCAGCCTCAGTGGATTCATCTAGTGAATCCAACTGTTTTTCTTCATCTTGAATTTATGCAAACTTAGCGGCCTTCTCAACAGGGTCAATCATAGGTTTGTATTCCACATGCATGTTGTTGAGTTGTGCATGAAATTTCATGATTGATTGGCTACATTGATCTAGAAAACCAATTGAGTCATTGACCATGTCAAAGAGTTGATGACACTCATCAACACATGCATGAAGTGAAGACTAGAAATTTTTTCCCTCTGCAACTAATTGCATAAGATTTTGCATCATTCTTTGGGCTGCCTTGTTTCCTTCAATTTAATTGAAACCAACTCTTGCTGCAGGGTATCTGTATTTATAACCAGTTGGGACCAGGCATTAGTAATGATATCAACCCATTGTTGAGGAACGAATGAAGTGATATATTCATGTAGCTCTAGTTCCATCTATCAAAAGGAGGATCATACCTGGAATAGTTTATCTAACACAACTGTAACAAAGGACTTGACCTACACACTCAATCCATGCTCGTATTCCATGGTGGAAAAGGCTACTATGATGGCATATCAGAGTTATTGTGTTTCCTCAGTGAACTCGTCATTTGTTTCCTCAGTTGCAATGATATATTGTTCTAGATAATCAATAGAGGCACATAAAAGATGCAACAGTTGTGGGGTATCCCACGTGGAAAAATATATAATGGTAAGAGATGTGTCAAAGTGAAACCTTGAAGTAAGAGGTTGATCACTTACAAAAAAATGTTATGAAAATTTGTGGGTACTAGCACCATCTGGACTACCCGAGGGAGCTCTGAAGCTCTGTGAAAGCCTATCACGGACCTCCGGAGGAAGCGCTACAACCACACCAATTTTGTCCAAACATAACTTAACGATAGCTGGACATTTTTGGGGGTCCTATAGAATGGGTGAAAGTTGTTTCTTAACAGAACTAGAATTGTGAGACGAGTGTGTGTCTTATTGGGTGTCCATCTGTATATTTGGAGCATCCAAGTCCATTTGTGTGTGTACCTCTCACCCTATCTCTAGCCTGGGATGGGTAACATTTTATGGTTGTGTATCCAAAGGGACTTGGCTCTACAGAACCTAGGGAATAGCATATGGTATCAGGATGGTGGTGATGGAAGTTGTAGTAGAGGGGTCAAAATATTTTAGTAAGACAGTGCCAAATTGGGTGTGGTTGGGGCATGAGGAAGTCATGAATGGACATCAATGGGTAAGGTATTATGTTGGTTGGCTATTTCCTCAAAGATGGGGGTATATTTATGTGTCAGAGGTGGATCATCTAGAATGGTTATCATAGTGGCCAATGAGGGAAGGGGGGTAGTGGTGTGAATGGGAGTGGTACGGTCTCAGTCAGAGGTGGAAGGGAAAAAATTACATGGTGATAGTGACAATGGGGTCAATGATGGACTTGGAGTGCAAGTCGGTGTGTAGCTTCTTTCGAGGGAAAATATAAGTAAGGAATTCATGAAATTGCTTACCCAATATAGTGGAATCATCCAGGATAGAGGAGAAGGGAATCTGAACCACCCCCCAAATAACACTTCCTCTTCACCTTCAGCGTCCCCTTCCTCTAAGATGGAAGGTGTCCTGTCTCTCTTTACCGACCCCTTCCTCTAAACTGGAAGGTGTCCTATCTCGCTTAGCTGAGTTGGTATTTACACTAGATGTCTGCGTAGGCACTAATTGTCGCACAATGACAAACATTGTGTAGGATAAACATGACTTCTTCTTTTCAACATTGAAACTCATCCAAGAGGTGAATTCCTTGTTGAACACTACCTCATCCAAATAAAATGGTAAAGGGTTCATATGGAAAAGAGTTGGAGCAACTCCAAGAGGTTGCACAAATTTATGATCACGGCTCATCTCAAACCAAATGTTGTTGGTGTGTCGATTGAGTAGTGATTGATTTGTGGCATTTATTTGCATCATCGAGGTCTCTTCCAACTTCAACTCTTCCATCGATACATGAGATGCGCAACTCATAGTGGATACCACTTCCACATAGCTAATTCTACCAATAAGTATCCATATATGAAGCACGGACCACCAAGGATAACATTTATGTGAGGAATTTTTACACCAATTCAAATGGTGCAACCATTTCTTGTTGAATTTTACTACTACTTCATGGCGCTGTTGGCCCTTTGACCGCTCTTTAAGCTCTTCTTCGCTGTTGGACATTTCGGGACTTCATAGACTACCTGAGAGTGGAAGACGAAGCGGTGATCACAGGATATCGGGACCCTTTTGGGCCTCATTTTGGGAATATGTAATAGAAAGGGATGTCGGCCCATGGTTTACCCACGCTTTATAGGGCCTATTTTGTAATGTATAAATAGATACCTAGGCTGCATGTAGGAAAGGGTCGATGAGCTAAGTGCCAAGTGCAAGTATTGTATATGCCTTGCATGCCGTGGTGAGACTGGTAAGGCTAAGTGCAAGTGATCAGAAGAGATTGAGTAGAATATTTTGTGCTATAACCTAACTCAAAGAAGGAGGATCCGGCGGAGGTGAGTCATCCCGCCCTATGTGGAGTGGGGTTTGTATGGATCCGTGCATGTAGATGACTCAATAATAAAGAAGAAGAGTTGGTGATGTAGCCCTGTGAGATCCATGTAGTCACGTTGTTATCTTGCTTGGCGCTTGTCTGAATGTGTTTATGTCTTCTTGCTTAGTGCTTTGAGATGATTAGATAGATCTACTTTCTATGGTTAGTGCTAATGATATATGGAATGTTAGATCTAATACACATGAATATGCCTCGCTTGATCAGTTATGTCTAACCTATTTTACTTACACTAAGTGCTCATATATGGTAGATTACTCTGAGTAACCGGTGGTGGTTTTGTTTTATCAATGAAGTGATAATGATTGTAATGTTAAAGAACTAATGGTGTTGCTATTTTACTTCGTTGTATAATCACGCATCTTATATCCTAGCTAAGGTTGCAGACACAGATCTATATCCTACAACCACCCCTGCCTATACCCTCAAAATATCCGCTTCCTACGTGTCGCGGCCGGTGGAAGTTAGGGTTTTGTTGGTGTGGGATTCAGGAAGTTGAACCTCGGTTTTCCCCGTACAAAAATGGGTCCGATTGTCGACTCAAACCGTGGATGGCTTGGGAACTAAGAAAGAGGAAGCCTCGCGGAAAGATTGATCCTAAATTGTGAAAGATGCGGTGTAGATTCGCTCCCTCAGTGCTAGTGATCTACTTGATCTCGTAAATATTTCGTGCTAAAGAGAATAGAAATCAGTGAGAAAGAAGTAGGATCCGAAAGATTTTTCTCCAAGAAAGGTGCAAAAGTGAGAAGTTCTCCGATTGAAAAGGTAAGATATGAAAGTTATTTGTGCTCTATAAAGCAAGAGAAGGGTGGAAATTTTTGTTTCTAGAGCAATGATATAGGTATATCTAATAGCTCGTCCTAGTTTGAAAGCTAGGGTGTTAATAGATTAAAGAAGGTTTGATGGAATGTAGATCCGATAAGAATAATGAAAGATGTGTTATAACTATGCATAGAAAGAATTTTGGACTAATAAATGGATGCAGATCCTAGAAAGTTGAATTTGTTGCGTTAACCATGATCCTAGTGCATAGTACAAAAGATGTTGGGGATCATTGAAAATAATGAGAGGATTAACCCTCTATTACGGTTGCAGAGGCTTCGGACATATTGTTATGCATGCCCCCGGTGGAAGACCTATTTGTCTTTGTTGTGCTGCGGACCATGAAGTTGGATTTCCTAGAATGATCATCAAGTTTGAAGTTGAATGAACCCGCCAGAAACCCAAGCCTTATCCAAAAGGAAGAACCCCAACAATAATCAGAGAAAGTATTAATACAAATAAAAAAAAAAAAAAAAAAAAAAAAAAAAAAAAAAAAAAAAAAAAAAAAAAAAAAAAAAATGCATTGAAGCAAGAATAGGGGACTTCACATTAACGGTGTTCTAGATGAGGAAACACTGCATTAATAGTATGCCAAAGAGAACCCGTGAATCTATATGAAGGACTGCTATGATCCGTTCACTAGGAGGAATAATTTTACTCAGGTGCTGCAAACCCATGCGTGGAAGGTTCACTGACACTCCATGACTCACAATGGAAATTCGGCTTAAGAAGACTTTGAGAGATTATTAAATTTTATTGCATAGAACCCGCTTACTCATGCTAATAGAGTCCCTGATTGATAGAGATCAATCTAGATGAAAGGAGAAGAAGAAGTTTGGGAATAGAAGAAGCAAGAGTTAACAAATGCACTTTATGCCTATGATTGCACTCTTGATTGAGGAACAAAAGAGAAGATCACATATTTAACAATACTAGCAAACCAGATGTTGAAGATAAGAGAACACTAGAGGATCCCCTGCCAGGAGATTGATTTCATTCTACCCTAGGTACAAAAGAAGTAATACCCAAAACCCCAGGGAGCTAATTTCAACACCGTGGAAGTAACTACACCAAAGAAGAAAAGAATCGTATCGAGAAAAAAGTAATACCGAATCTAAGCTCGGAAAGAAGGTTGAAAGTTAAGAAAGAAAAAAGAAAGATTACGTGAGTTCTAGAGGAGACCTTGTAGAAAGAAAAAATTTGAGAGTCATTGGGATATTAGAACAATGACATATGGCACTTCTCCATGAGGATGAAATCGCTTTGCCTTCTACCCCATTTTAGTGCCCACGTTACTTTGAGAACTAGAGATATCCATCCTAAGCATGTATGTCTGAAGAGCTCATCGCTGAAGAAGCACCTCGCGATATAAGTTCTCATTGACTTCTAATGGTCGAAAAGAAACCAAGGCAAAGAAGGAAGAGGATCGCTCATTGTGTGTGCTGCTATCATCAACTCAAGGGAGGTAGCTTCCCATCGACCATCGTTCCTATCCCTCGACAACCAACCGACGAAACAAGAACTAAGCATAGAGAATACGTAATCTCTTGTGAATGTTAAATTGATTCTCGACTATTCACCTACTTATCTTTCACCTTCCAGCGGGCGCCATCACTCTCATGTAGAGAGTTTCACCCCGCTTAAATTCGGTGCATCTTTTGATCACTACATACCTTCCAAAATAGGTGCATTATAGTTCGTGGCCGACTAGGATAAGCTTCAACACATTAAAGTTCGCCGCTAGACTCAAACTTGGTAACGAAGGCTTATAGTATGCTCTCGCCTCATGTCATCTTAATGCAAACCAAAGGAAAGAACTCCACATATTTCTCAACGTATGTAACTGCAACCCTCAAATGCTTAGCCAACCCTACTTAATGTATCGAAGATTACTTCACTTAAGGAGGTATCAAGAAAGGAACTTTACGCGTCAATTTGTCATTTCTCGCCCTACCATTGTAGAGAGTGATACTTTTCACATCACACAAGTGATCCAACTTTGATCAATCGGATCAAAAGGCTAAGCATGCAAGGCCCCTCGACCTAATAATAATACTTCTACCTCATTACTTAATCATGCTCTTGCAGCAGTAATATAAATGATAATGCATAGCGCATGTCGCAGAGAACGCGAGGTTGGGCGGCTATAAGCAGGGCCTTCTATCTTTAGATTTTCGTCAGCAGCCCTTACCCGCCGCCATTGATCACAAGAAACTAGTTCGCAAGAACCCATTGCACCCAAGTGATCGTGATTTGTAGTGACCCTGATGTCGTGAGGCCTACATATGAATTGGGGCCAAATAATTGCGAACCTGCTGAAATGGACTGTTGTGGAAGCGCATGAACAAGGGTACTGACGCAGTTCGCCGACTTCATCGCTGTCCAACCCGCCTCTCACCGTGACCTTTCTTTCATGTACCAACTCCTCGAGTTCTCAATACCCACGTGTACCTCTCGCGACCTCCCCCTGCCTGTCGAAATCGAACCGGCAGTCGCGAAGTTCAGCTACCACACCGGGCCTTTCAATTTCTAAACCCGATACCGTAATGGTCAACGCTTCACAGATATTAGTTTTCCACGGTAAACGGCCACCATGTTGCACCACTCCCCTCGCAAATCTCCGCCAACCCCCGGTCGCCGATATGCACGCGGCGCGAATCCCATGTCACGCCGTTCTCCTCTCTATCGAATCGCGGGATCGCGATTTTTCCGTTCACGATTCCTTTGCAATGGAAACTACCGAATGCCAACTCCGATGGGCTTCGGGATCCTTTCCCGCTGGGCCTACATGTGGGTTAAACTCTCCTCCCCGCAGTTTCCCCAGGTACCACCGACCTGGCCGGGCGGAGTTCTTCCCAGTCCTACCACACTTCCCTTTGAAGATTTCCGCTCTCAAGCTCCAAATCCTATCTTCCGAGCTCTCCTCGGTCTGTTCACATCTTAACTATCCCTCCGAAGCTTAATCCTCTGCTCTCTTCTTTCGGGGAATGCCGGTACTGCTTCTGCGTCTAATCATACTCATGTATTAACCCTCTCGACCACTTGTGCTTTTTATTCTCCTCTCCTCAGAAACCCTCAACGGAGTCTCACCGAGATGCGTAAAGTGTTGCCCTTCCCGAAGCCATCTCCGTAGCTTCAACCTCTACGTAAAAATCATTTCTTCTTCTCTCTTTTCTCCCCGCAGAGAGAGAATACATGCCTCCTCCTGGCAGCCTTCCCACTAAGAAACCTATTGCCGGTACTTGGGTATTCAGCTACCAAAGGAATATCCCCAATGGATGCTCCTTCGATGATAGAACTTCCAAAGAAACTCAGGCTATTCCAGAGAGCCCTCTATTGCCTTCTTTGGCAGAGTATTTCTCCTCACAGAAACACCCAACAAGCAGGTACTTTCCCCTGCGGCACTTCATGTACTTCATCCTCCATCTAAGCTCCTCGTAATCCTTAATGTATTCTTATCCTTCAACTCTCAAGCATGAAGTTCTTTTCCTTATACACTCTACTGATACCCTCTTGTAGAGTTCTACAACTCCCCTCGTAGGTTCTCGTTTCCAGTTGTTCAACACACTGCCTGTAAGGATCTATTGAGGTGTTTAGTAACCCTGTTCAGTCCTCTGTGATGACTTTCGTATCGCAAGACGCCATTGTTCCAGAATTCTCAGAAGTTCGGGAGTGCCACCTCTCGCGGTAATCCTGTGAGGCCCGGGAGTTCAACACTGGCTATGCCCTCATGAAGCGAAACCTCAAAGACCTTCGTGACTAAATCAACACACACTTCCCGGAATGGCATAATCAATAATACACAAATACAAAGATAAAATGGTTACATACGACATATAATGATGTAAAATGCGTGAAAACCGCTCAGATAATAATGGCAAATGGCTGTATACTCTATAAAGTACTCGAAGCTCTCCTCATTTCTACCGCTTCACATGCACTTCCTAGTCAACTAACTCAAAATGATATCAAAATCTTTTTACATCGAGGCTCAATCGAAATGCCTCCGTGATTTACCTACTCCCTCAATAAACATAATCAATGGTCGCCTATCCGCTATTCAATCCATCCTGCCCAATCTATAATAAATGCCTATATTATCTAGGTAAAAGTTCAAGAAAGGCATTGATTCTATGGCTCACCAGCCTAAACATTTAAATACATTCATTTCAAATTCAAAATGAAAGCTGCTCTCTATTTGAATGTAATAATGGCGCTGGCCCACGTGGTTTGCTGGCTTGGTCGTCGGCATATATGCTCCTCGCATCAAGACGTAGTTCCATTTTAGCTGGTTGATTATATTAATCACTTTCATCACATGGGATATGTCAGAAGGTGAAACCTCGATGTCAAGTCTTTGGAGCCACTGGACATGAAGTTCATTGTGGTACTCAAAGAACATGAAAAGAAGTGGCAAATTAATGTCAAGCCTCCACTTATTACAACTAACCAGTGACTTCAAACGCAAGCACCTCAGACACCCCGAACACACTCCATAGATTTAGGCTATTGATGAAATTCAACATGGACTTCACCATACATCACACCACATGCTAATGAGAATCACCAACAGCCATAATCCCAAATAAAAACTAATAGAGGAAGAATTAGAATAGATTACTAAGGAGTGGTCGACGTACCTCCTCATCCCAGCTGACCCTGTGGAGCTCTCTAATGTTGATAGTCCATAAGCCGTGCATGATACACCTAGACAGAGTAAGACCAAGAAGAATGAAGAAGAATAGGATGTCCACAATACTTTAGCATTTAATCTATCTCACACATGATCACGAGTGATGGTGGAGGAGATAGATGGCAATCAAGTCGAATAGAAGAAAAGATGAGGTCACACTAAGAGACAAAGACCGAAGAAAAGTGAAGGTTTCTAAGTTCCTTCTTCAAGGAATGAAAGAAGATAGAAACAAGTTTGAGACCACCCTAACCATAATATTCTTGACTTCATCATCACTTCACCTGGTAACGATGCTTCATTGGTATAGAAGTAGGAAGCTAAGAAGGAGAATATGTCTGGGCTTGGATCAAGGTCTAATTTGAAGAAATGCAATGTGCACTACAGCCCGTCAGCTTTATCCATTGTGCCCTAATGGAAGGAACACTAGGCCGGAGCTGAGCTGCTCAACTCCACCTGGATTGTTGATACAAATTTTGAAGCTCTTCGATGAGCATTGGCCACACACAGAGGGAAACAATGGCCACCTTGTGACCCAAGTGCTAATGTGGAGCTCAAGTAATGCAACACAATAATGTAGAAAAGAATTTTGGATGAAGAGAAAGAAGAGACAGTGAGGCAAATAGCCGCCTAAGCAACTCTAGTTAAGGAAAGGGTCAACAAAGAACTTTGCTCTATGAAAGTTGAAGTACGTGACTCCGAGGACCAAGTTCTATAGTAGGTGGCACAATTGGAAGAGGTAATCTAGAATCTCTAGTAGCGCATCAAAGATCTATAACTCTATGTTGTACCTGAAGTCCCCCTCAGAGATAATAGACCAACGAGAAGAAACTGCTCGCAATGAAAGTTGCAGATTAAAATCTCTTTCCTTCCCTTTGGAGTGCAAGCATCTAAGTAACCAAAGAACCCAGACATATGAAAAACCTTACAGAGAATCCATAATTGAAGATGATGGAGTCACAACTCTAAGAAGTAAAACAACACGCGGATATGCTATGTGTACAGCTTAAAGGCCTTTGTCGGGCCAGACGTGGATGAAGAGATTCCATTTAACAATGCACAACTCAAAGAACATGTTCATATTCTTTCAAGTAGAAGTGATGGAAGCCATCACAACAACTTTAACCTCAGGCAAGATCGCATGCCTATTATTTGCGCGAGAGGTCAAGAGCCAAGGAGCGTATTGAACAAATGTCCTCTTAGCAGAAAGCAAAGCACCTAGAAGGACTAGTGAATGATGCACTAATCCAGGAGTTCACCGAGAAAGAGGCTCTAGCGAAGCAGTAGGTCGAGGTAGCTTGATCCAAGCTTGAGGAATTCGAGGTGGAATTGATCGATCGTAGTGACCCGAGACTAAGCATAATGTGTGAGTGTTAGCCCATTGGCCCTTGAGCAAGTTTTGAGAGTTTCTGGTCATGTTGACCTATTTTGGGACTTAAATCCTATCTAAAAGGAGGAGCGCAAGATGAGCGGAGATCACGGGATCTCAAACCCCTTTAAATTTCTTTTGCTGTTGGGAATATGTAATGGAAAGGGATGTCACCCATGGCTTTACCCATGTTTAGGCCTATATTGTAAAGTATAAATAAATAACTTAGGTGATGTACCTAAAGGGATCATGAGCTAAGTGCCAAGTGAAATTAATAGTTGTATATGCTCTATGTGTGAGACTCTGCAAGGCTAAGTGCAAGTGAACAAAAGATTGAGTAGAAGATTTTGTGCTATAACCTAACTCGGTGAAGGAGGATTCACAGGTGTGCACAGATCTCCTGGCCCCATGAGGAATGGGGTTTGTATGTCTCTGTGCATGTAGATGATTTACTGAAGATAAATAAATAAGAAGAGTTGGTGGATCTAGCCCTAGGAGAGGGGTGGCACACATAATCATTGTGTTATATTGCTTGGCCCTTTGTCTGAACGTGTTTATGTCTTCTTTGCTTAGTTATTTGAGATGATAGATAGATCCTGGCTATGTTGTGATAATGATGTATGGAATGTTAGATCCAATATATGTACAAGGAATATGCCTGGATCGCCACGCCCAACCTATTTTACTTACTAAGTATGGTAGATTATCAATGAGTACCACAGGTTTTCTTTGTTTTATCAACTAAGTAGATAATGATTGCATGTTAAAGAAATAATGATGCTAAGTTATTTACTAAGTTGTATAATCAATATTATCTATGTCCCAACTAAGGTTGCGCATTCAGTCTCGCGAACCACCCTCCTGCCTCTACCTTGAGTGAGAGACTTCATGTGCTTCACAAAGTCACGGAAAGGGTCGGTAGTTAGGGTTTTGTTGGTATGCTCTTGTAGTGTTGAACCATGGATCTGCCCCTCGCCAAAAGGCATCAAGGGTGCACTCATTTTTTATGTAATTCTTCATTTCTTTCCCAACAATCAAACAACGGGCCATGTGGACCTACTCATTTTTTATCATTGCAATGTGCACTCTGCGAATGCCTCGCCTAGTTCTGTGTTTTTCATATAAGCTAATTTCACCCTTTTTTATCCCTTGGTTCCTAGAGCCTTGGAAGTCATTTGTAACATCCTTCCCTTCCATGGACAACTAGGGGGTGAGCTTGCGAATGTCTCGGAAATGAATGGAGAGTCTGGTCTAAACCATAAGGAACTATTATGCAATCTAGATGCTATGTTGAATTTCGTGCACCGTAATTTACTCTCCGAGGTGCCAAAGAGTGCTAGGTCAGCGAAAGAAATCAAGGTGGAACCATAGTGGTGGTTGTACTCATGTTTTCACCGGAATGAAATTGTCCTTTTGACAATGTTCTTCAATCCATAAATGCATGAATAACCATTTGTGGAAACATGTAAGAATCTATGAAATCCAGGTCAACCAATCGAGTTTTCTCAACCTTCCCATGGAAATCACCTTGAATGATAACACGTAGATCAATAAATTCCTATGGAATAGAAATTTTGGGAAGGGCTCCCTAACAAGCAGTGTAGAGAATCATAACATATCAACATTGGTAGACAAAGCACACTGGTGGAAAAAGGTGTGGGCTCACAGAGTTCTAATGGGGCTCTAAGACTAAAGATACAAATAACATGATGAAAGCACGATACTAGTGAGCATTCAACCAAAGGCAAGTTTATAAGCAATGGCGGGGGATGGTGATGACATTAACATCCATGAAGAGAGACAACATGGTACCCATTTTGGAATTAACATCGAACATGATGAGTAGAAAAAAATAAATCTATGAGGAAATGTGGGAATATTAGGGAAGAAGTGGAAACACGGTGCAGGTATATCGAGGTGAAAATAAAAGTAATGGCTTCACCAATAATCACCTAGAAAAGTACTAACAACTGTGAATGTAAAAGATTGACAAATAATGACTTAGACAATAAGCCTAAAAGGTATCATCAACATTTAACCAACTCGGGACAACACAGACATGAGTTTCCCAAGCTTGGAGGATACAAGATGTACAAAGGGGATTTTACTTGAATGCCCCAACCACAAAGTTGATATCCAAGATGGATAAATTGATAGGGTCTATTAGAATCTAGGACAAGTGACAATCGGACATGTCACCAATCTATTAATGGAAATGGAAAACACCAAGTAATGAAAAATCCTATCTATTTTATGCACCCATTATTCAAGAAAAGTCTCTACACAATTTCACTCACCGAGCATAAATGTAGGGCTTTCCTTGCACACCCATTCACCCATCTAGTACATTAAGAAGACCATCTTATCTATATGTGAGCCTAACAACACCAACACCATGGATTGGCAGAATCATAAAGGTCCCATCCAATGCATTTTGTAACTTCCTTTGATGTTTGATACTTACTATCATATAAGAGGACTTGTTCACCTTGTGAAATACCCGTGCTTAATATGTCAGTCATTCCAATCCTTCTATCAATCCTTTTCCAATCGCTTGATGAAAACATGCTAAGAATCTAGCTTCTTCAAGTTCCATTAATTCCACAATTCATGTTATGATGGATTCATTGTCTTTCATCTTAGTAGTTTGTGAACTAAATAGAATTGGAGTTTTTAACTCAGTTGGCACTACTACTTCATACTAACTAAAATGGCCATAATTGTAATATATTTGTAGTATCTTTGGTAAGCCCATAATACAGTTGGAACTCTCTCATCTCAATCATCTCAATTTGTACTGCAACATACTTTGGTTAAACCCCTTTCTAATATCTTGTCTAATGCTTCTATTGTTCCATTCCCTTGAGGATGGTATGGAATGCTCTTATGGTGCTAAATAAAAACATCTCTTGTGAGGGTCGCGAGCAAAAGTCAATCGATAAATGAGCTTCTTTGATCACCGGGTCAAGCTCTTAAGGAAACCAAAACCTAGTAATTATATCTAAAAAATGAACAGTGTTTTTGTGTGTATATAGAAATCTCGAGCATCTTATGTTTCATCCCAATGAGTCAAGTAATTGGTTGCAGTAATATTGTATCTTTCCTTATAATTTTTCATAGGGGATTTATTCGACCGATGAAATCAATATCCCACTTTTCAAAGGCTTGCAGTGATATAATAGGGTGTAAGAGTAACTCATCATGGTGGAAAGGATTTCCAACTCGCTGACATATATCACATGCCCTAGAATATTCTTTGGCATCCATGAACATTGTTGGAAACCATAATCCATTTCTAAATGCCTTCCGTGACTTCCTTTCTCAATTTATATCCTGTAACTCCACTGTGACACTCCCATAGAATATATTATCTTTCATGAAAGCTGTCACACAATGTCTAAGGATGTGTTATAATAATCCTAATTTGTACAATTTAGCCACAATCAATTGATAGTTTGTTGCTTGAACCACTAGGTGTCACTTTTTATTTGTTGAATAACCTCCAGGGAAGGAACCTGTGCTTAGAAATAAGGCAATGTTAGAAAAGTAATCATGAATAGCTTCAACCTTGAAAAGAGTTACATCTAGGATCTGATCATCTACAAATCTACCACTCTCTCTTGATTATACTCTAGAAAAACAGTCTAGACCCACATTTAATTTTTTCTCAATTTAACAATGACCCTTCAAAAGAATGTTCCCCAAACAACAATAAGGATATGCAAATTATTCCTTCTAAAAAAGGATTATTAACAAGATATTTCAAAGAAGAGTGATCAATAAAAAACTTAAAATTATTTCCTAACAAATAATGTCTAAAATTTTCTAAAGCATAAAATATTTCCAAACCTTCCCTTTCAGTTGAAGTGTAATTGCATTTGTCCTAAGAAAGATTTTAGCTAGCAAAGTAAATGAGATGATATAGGTTTCCTTTACCAAGTTGCACAAGGATTTCTCCCATTGAAATACTATTAAAGGCCCAAATGCACACATGGAATTTAATGGATTAATGAGAGGGTGAATCAATAATAGAGAGAAATCTAATCCTTTTAACCATATATAATACAAGTGTTATACAATGTAGAATTATCATCCAATAACCTAGAGTAAATAAGCATGAACAAATGAACAATCATACACATACACAAGACAACAAGAGCTTTTAATGTGGAAACCCAAATGGGATAGAACCACATAATGTTTTTTCTTTATATGTCTTGAAGAATTACATTCATTGGAAGCACCAACTCCTTTTTTTCCTAATTCAATTTTGAAGAAGGAGGCTCCAACCCCCTAGTTTCTCAAAGATACAACTTGAGGGAAACTCAAATCCCTAATTCTCTGGCTACAACTAGAAGGAGAATACAACCCCCTAGGATCTCCGACTATTAACCAGCGTGTAACAACCACATGTTCTTGCCTCTCATCCAACTCACTAGTAGAAGTAGAATGATGGATCCATCATCACACTATCACTGTGATATACCCATTGTTAACCTATACCAATAAAACTAAACCATGCATCAAATCATGCATCAACATACCTCAACCTCACAGATTCATAAATAAGTGCATCAATCATGCACCAACCAAGCACTCAAACAACTCAATCAACTGTACCATAAACAAGAGCACCAACCATGTATCGGGTATGTACCAATCATGTATCAACTACTCTTAAACTATGACTCATCAATATACCCAATATCATTGTAACTATACATCTCATGTATAAAGCAACTCATCATCAACTACTTGTCTCAAACTATATACCCAATATACCTTAACCAAAATCCCTCATAAATTTCATCATCCAAATCTAATTTTTAACTCTATAATAGACTCGGTGTATTCAAGTGATCACATACCTACAAACCTTCCTTAACTTTTAACAACAAGAGACTAGCATTTTCATGAAACTTTTCTTTAGTCTCATCATGGACTATTTTGGATTAGTCAACAACCCTAACTTGAAATAAATATGTACCTATAATGAATAAAGATATGAAATAGTAACACAATGTTCTTCAATTTTTTATGCAATTCTTAGGTGTCACTACATGGAACCTTTTAGAAAAAGAGTTATAGAAAAACTACCTCGTGGAATTCGGCTATTCTAGAGAGCTAACTTTGTAGAGGTGCCTCAGACGTGAAACTATTGAAAAGAATACTACAAAATGTACTCTAACCAACACATTTTTCTGATTAATTTGGATCTGTTATGAAGAAGTTGTTGGTATACCTTGGTTTCCTTTAACTAGCCATTGTGCCACAAAGTGTAACTATTGAAAACTACAATGACCCAATAAGATGAAATTTTTACCATTAATGCATACTTACATGTTTTGTCAATGGCCTATCAATTTCATTATAGAAAAACAATTTATTGTGAAAAATGGTGGAGATGACTTGTAAATAACATACCTTAGAAAGCATCATCAAAATAATTTTATCCTCCATTGAATTTCGGCCTTATTTACTCAATTCCTTCCTTTTTAAATTTGGCTTAGATATCCTTTTTTACCACCTATATATATTCACATGCTCTAAGTGTGATTAAAATGAGAGAGCCTTTCTTTTTATTTATACTCTCCGCAATTCCTTCCTTAGAAGCATCTCTAGGTCACTTTGCCCACATAACCACTTTGTCCACATAGTAACCTAACCTATGTCCAACTTTGCCCAATTTTCCACTTGTCCATGTATCCAATAGCCACTTGACCACTTAACCCATTTTCCACATTTTATGGTTAACCTTCTTATAACCACTTTCCATAATTAGAAAGTTCTCCATTTACTTTATTATTTAAATAATCCTTCATGACTTTGTCACTTCACTTTATTATTTAAATAATCCTCTTTGACTTTGTCACTTCACTTTATTATTCAAATAATCATCTTTGACTTTTTTCACTTCACTTTATTATTTACATAATACACTTTGACTTTGTCACTTCACTTTATTTCAAGGGATTACCTTCTAACCATCTTAAACCATTTTCCTTATTTTAGGGCTAACCCACTTCTAACCACTTCTCAACTTAGTAATTTCTCCATTAAATTTATTATTTAAATAATTTATTTTGTATTCAATTTGAATTATAGTACACTCATCACTTCAATTTATTATTTACCTTCTAAAAATATCTTAAACCACTTTGACTACTTTGACCTTTTGGGGCTTCTAGATGACTCATGAGGGTTCTCCAACTTCACATGGCCATACCTCTCTAACCGTGAGGAGTTATGTGATGTTCCAGATACCACTGGAAATGGAATGACATATAATATCCATATAGAATATTATTACCTACAAATATATCAAAACTCATATCGTTATCCATAAAACAAACTTGGGTCCATTACCCAAACCTGGGTTCTCCAACTTCCTTCAAGGGTTGACATCAATGAAAACCAACCTTAATAAACAATTATACTTTCCAATTTGGATAGATGTAGATAGGAGCAATGCTTAAATTTTTTTTGAGGGTATCAAAGGATTGATTGCATTCTGGCGTCCAACTAAAAGAATCAAATTTCTTTAACAACTTTTCCAATGAAGCGTTTGTGCTTGTGTAACTTTTGTTAAACTTGAAATAGTAGCTCATGTAACCTAATATTGACCGTAATTATTTGGCACTTGTAGGAGTAGGAATATTTAGTATCACGACAAATTTTGAAGGATCCACTAGCAATCATTCCCTACAAACTATGTGTCCTAGAAGATTATCAAATGGTACACAAAAAATACACATTTTCAAGTTTAAGGAAATCTGTAGCTGTCTGCAGCAATCAAACATCAGTTGTAATAGGCCTATTTGATCCTTTCATAGCCTATACACATTTCAATCATCCATATAGACTTCAAGAAACTTATGAATGAAGTCACAAAATGTTGCAATCAATATATGAGAGAACATTCTTGGTGCATTATTGATCCCAAAATGCATAACATTATAGGAAAATGATACCCACTCTGTAGTGAATGTAGTCTTTCTCTTTTCCTCTTAATAAATTATGACCTGGTGATATCCAGAAAAACTATCTATAAAATAATAAGCGTCATTCGATACTACTTAATACATGACCTCATCACTAAAGTGAGTGGGAGAAGGGTCATGTACATAAGCAATGTTCAAGCTCTGGTAATCCAAACAGGCTGGTATATCCTTAGTTCCTTTCTTTCTTTATATTTTGATAGGACTGATCCATTTAGCCTCATCCATAGGGAAGATCATCCCATTTTCTAACATTCTATCAATCTCCTTTTTCACCTTCTCTTTGACTCCGGGGTTGAAATGGTATGGCCTATATTTGACCAGTTTTGAGGTAGGATTTAGCTCTATATTCATCTCCCCTAAGTCTCCCTTAATGCCTTTTAGTTATGAATAGTTGGTAGGGAATAGGTCCTTATATTCCCACAACAGATATTGTATCTCTATCATGGTCTATTCATCCCAATAATATCCTATGGAATCCATCTTGGGATGCTCCTCACTCCCTATGTTTATTTTTTTCAGCTTCAGGGGTTTGGTATAGGAGCTACTAACATCATCCAAAATAATGTCTTTAACAACCATAGTGCCTTCATATTATTTAAAATTCAAATTCCTAAGGTCCTCTAGGTTGTTGGGATCTTCTAGGTCTGTATTAACCTTACTACATGCCATGTGTATTTGTGCAAGGGATGGATAAAGGATATGATGAAGTAGGCACTTATGTTCAAGGAAAACTATAGGTGAATGTAAGGGCTTAACTTCATCAGTAAAAGGTAGTTTCTTAATTTATTGTAGCAGTAAGGTGAGTTCAGTAGACTTACCCAGAAATGAGAAATCATGACAGAACTGGCATTATAGTACTTTAGAGCAATAAATTTGTCTTATGGTATTTTCATTCATGTACCAAGCACTTGGAATTTTTCCCAATGAATGAACAAACTAATGTACCAAAAATTGAGAAAGAAGTTGTGCAAATTTCCATACCTTAATACAATGAACAATATGCTTCTATGATCAGTTGACCCATCATACGATTATATATTTAAGAGATGATTCTTCAAATCCTAGTCCTTGTGTGACTGGATGACTTTCAATGGAAGAATAAATAGGTATTGGAGAGCGATTTTTAACTCATTCCAAGAAATCAAATATTCCTTATGTGTGAGCAACCACCTAGTTGGAGATCATTTTAATGAAATATCAAGTACTGATATTCTTTGTTCTGGTTCAACTTTGTCTTCCAGATCAACTACAAGGTTGCGTAAATATGAATTTCCATCATAAATAGGGTGTTCTCGAATCTATGTTCCAATCCACCTAATGGCTCTAATATTTTAGCAACGTCTTGAAAAGTTTTCATACCTTCCTTGTTGCCAGTTCTCAAAAGATGCCTCTAAATATTCACTTGCATACTAAATACTCCACCAACTTACTGACCAATCTGTGGTAGGGTTAATATAATCTGCCCTTTTTCTGAAGTCAGAGTGTAGAGTTGATCTAAGAAATCTTCTTCCATATTTTCCTCAACTACATCAATATATCAAGGACCTTGGTATGGGTCTATAGGTTAGGTTACTTTCATACAATCCACTTCAAAGGTCATGATTTTCTTCTTGAGATATATACCAACATAATTATCATATTCCCAATCAATACCCAATAAATATAGGTATGAATCCTTTTCCCCCATTATTTTGATGACCTCGAAGTCTACTATTGTTTTAACACCAGCTAAATCTACTTCAACGATTTGTATCTTCCCAACGAGGTAAATAAATTATTGATTATCCATCCACAATTGAACAGGTGAATAGTATATTGAAGTCAAACCCCAAATCTGACATAAAATCACTAATTTCATAGTCGTTGATGTGGGAATTTAGTCTAAATTATTTTTAGATCTATTCTTCCTCCTTCATATCCTACTTGTATTCCTCTCTGGAATATTAGCAACAATCAACTCCTCTAGGATCCCTTCAATATCTAAAGTCCCCTTGAGCGTGTTCCACAACTTCTTAGTGATTTGTTTGTCATAAAAGATATCATAAAAGAGATGGAACCATAAATCAAGAGTCTTTTGTGATTTTTCTAGAAGGTCCTTCGGTGAAAACTAATTCTTAGAAACTCTTGGTTGAAACTCAACTTGGTTATGAAATTGTTGATATTGCAGGTTTAGACATTTTTTAAAACGTTTCTAATTCATTTTGGAAGAAATATTTCCTTATGATATCATACTTAGTATCCAATGGTACTGCCTTCTGAATCTTACTTTGATTACGGTTTTCTGCATCGACACCAATACTTATTCCTCCTCTAGTAATAATGTTAATATTGGCTCCTTTCCTTCAACGATAGGTCTAGGTTCAAAATTTATTAAGTTGGAACCTAATTTCCTCACACGATCTTCCCATCTCATAATAAATTAAAGGCAATCCTCGATGGCATGGGTGTTATTTTTGTAGTGTGTGCACCAAGTTCTTCTTAGAAGAGGATAGTCTCTCACAAGGTGTCCCTGTTCATTGTAGTTGTAACAACAAATTGGTCCTCTTCCACTAGTTTGTCCACCTCATAATCCTCCCCCAATTTTGTGACCTCCTCCAAACCCTTGAGGAGATTCTTCGACCCTAAATGCAGACCAGTCCAATCTATCTGCAAGAGTATCTAGAGCACAACACTGCTTGGTAGTGTGGGTAGGTGACCCACAAAATTCCCATTATAACGTATTTGGAATAGGGGAATACTTTTGTAGGATTGGAAAGGGCCTAGGGAAGTGGCCATGATTCCTACATATTTCAAATTATTCATTATTTTGTCCCCTTTGATTATTTGGGAATGTGTGGTACTACACAAGGCCATGAAATGGCATTGTAGAAACAACTTGCGTGACCCCTCCCGATGGTCCTATTGGCGAAGGAACCATCGGGTGAGGAGGGGTTCCCACGCCCCTTAGTCTGGGAAATTCCGTCACTCTATGACCCTCAATGTAGCATTCAGTATGCCATACCTGAGGTCAACCTTCTCTATGGAGGGTCAATTCTTGAATCTTTTTGGTTAATGTGGAAATATGGCCTTGCACTTGTGCAACTTCAGGGGTTTAATATAGGATATACTAACATCATCCGAAATAGTGTCTTTAACAACCCTAGTTCCTTCATATTCTTTAAAAGTCAAATTCCTAAGGTCCTCTAGGTCATCTAGATATTCTAGGTTTGTATTGATCTTACTACATGTCGTGGGTATTTCTGTAGGGGTCTTGGCAACCCTACATGTTTTTTCTTTTCTTAATGACAAATAACACCTCATGTAGCTGCCATCACCTCATCCTATAAATATCACTATTCAAGGGTGATTATTGGGTTATAAAAGGATGGTTGATTACTCTTGTTTTATTTTTTATCTTGCGTTTCCATGCTTGATTCATGACTGTAATCATGAATCAAGCATTAAAACTTAATTTCACATTATAACCCTATCCAAAGCTTGGTTTCCAAAAGGTTCAATGTGCTTACATCTACCTCATGTCTCTTACATGAATGATTTTTTGAGTTTATAAAATATCGATATAATACTTATGTTGTTTTGCATATTGGATTTGTAAGCTTATGTGTCTAAATCCTTTGTAAATCAACTATTATACCAAAAATCGATTTGCATTTTGGATTGTTAAATCATATCAATTCCAACCCTTTGAATATCGATTATATCCATTCCATGTCGTGGTAATTAAACACACTAGAACCATATTGGCATCCCTACATGATTTTTTCCTTTTAAAGTGAAAAATAAAAATTCATGTAGATGCCTACGCTTTGTCATGTAAATATTGTTATTTGAAGGTGACTATTCACTTGTAAAAAATATGTTTTGATTTTCCTTTCTGTCTTTTTTTTGTTTTCATGCTTCGTTCATGAATGAAAGCATGAATGAAGCATTGAAACTTATAATCATATTTCAATTGTATCTAAGGCTTATGTCTCTAGAAGGGACAATGTTCTTACAACTCTTTTAATGAATGTTGTTTTTCTTTGAAGCTTATCATATATCAATAAAACATTTGTTTTGAGTTGCTCCTGGATTATAAGCTATATCTTGAGTACTTTGTAAATACATCAAGAATAGATTTCCATTAAGACTATAATATTCTTCATTTAATGTTCTTGGTAGATCATTTTCGATTTTAAATTTTTTGATTGGTATTTTGATTTTTTTGATCGCATCCTCTCCTAACCTTGGAAAATTGAGGTATCCATTACATATGATGAGATTCAAACACAACTCATGTGTACCCTGTACTCTATTTGAAGTGGCAGTTCGAATCAACAGATCCATCATTACAAGCTAGAGTCTTGGGTTTCGCTCTGTACTCATGGCATTCATTACCCAAAACACCTGATTTTCATGGCTTGAAACCCCTTATGCTCTCATTTTGGTCGTGCTAGGGTAACTGTGGGTTTTATTCCTTTGTTATTTTCTCTGGCCTTCCTTTATTTCTACTACCCCTTATGCTCACAGTGAGTTCTGGTCACCTTTGTGACTGCCTATCCAAACCCTTATTTCCCTTGTTATCCATGTCGATCTGAATGGTGCCCAAACATTGTTGTTGTGTGATAACGTGATTGAAGAACTTAAAAATCAGGGTTGGGTTGTGTTTCTCAAGAAATTTTAGGGTTATAACTTCCAAGCAGCCCAAGAGTTCTCCCTCACATTCGATGGATGCTGATCCAGGGGGTCATTCGTCTTCAAAGATTACACTGATCCAGAGTCAAGAGAAAATGGTACAATTGATCAGGGGATCAAATTTTGCTCAAAAATTTAAAGTGCTTGGAATCGCTTCAAACTAGACGAGAGCATAGGCCTCGTCGTTGCAAACCCAATGAAACTCGTTTCGTCTCAAATGGACATCAGGAGCGAGAGCTATTGCAATCTGTTCGGAAAGTCAAATAGGCAAAAAAGGGGACGCTGACTGTACAGTCCGTACAATCCATATAGGCTGATGTGGTAGGGTCGTACGACCGTATGATGATGTGGCATATGATTATGTGGTAGATTCTAGTTGGCAGACGTGGTCGAATCGGAATACGACACGTGGTGTTTTGTTGGTCAATGGTAAGGTGCCACGTGGCCCAGTCATGGGCTGCCACGTGGCACCCCTTTATTGGCTTTTGGTTTTTTATGTAAAATTATATTGGAGTCCATGGGGTTCGACCCCCAGACCTCCCCTCCACATAGTTCCTTCGCAAAGACCATCCGACCAACGGACCACCGGTTGTGACTTAATATATATATATGAGTTCAATTGTATTTAATTTCAAAGTATGTGACCGTTGGTGGGGCGTCGGGCCGGGGCTTAGCCCCGGCCCACGGTCGTTTGTTTTGTATATGACCATACCATATATCATATCACCCAAGGTTTGGCGTGCGAGGTTTTAACACATAGCCCATGGTTTTGTTAACACATATGACCACGACCGGAGCGCAGGGAAGTTCAACGGTTTTAAAATGGTTAGCCCTTTTGCCATAACACGAGGTCGTATGGACCCTCATGTGCCCAGGTGCTAGGCGGTTAGGGGCTGGCACGCTCATAATTGTCCTACAGTTCGCACCATTGGCACGGTTGTGCCCGGTGCTGGGTTTTCACTCTTTAAATTGTGTGTGTGCCAGGTTCATGAAACAAGGGTGCATTTTGTAGATGCAGAGACAACAAGCTTGAAGGGGGGACTTCTAGGAGGCCTAACTTCTTCGTTTTTCGACCGATTGAGGTGCTGAAAAAGCCC
>SNQJ01S0093438.1:52115-65750 GCA_010110895.2 Picea sitchensis
GGATTGAGGTTGGAAGGGTGAGGGAACTTTACCCTCATCTTCACATAGACTGAAAATAGTCTTTTGGAGGTCCAAAAGATTTCCAATGGGGAGGTGTGATCAAGGGATCAAATTTTGCTCAAAAATTTAAAGTGCTCAGAATTGCTTCAAACCAGACGAAAGGGTATGCCTCATCGTTACGAACCCAACACAACTCATTTCATCTAAAACGGACATCAGGAGAGAGAGATATTGCAATCTGTTCGGAAAGTCAAACATGCAAAAAAGGGGAGGCTGACTGTATAGTCCGTACAGTCCATACAGGATGACGTGGCAGGGTCGTACGACTGTACGATGATGTGGCATATGATGATGTGGCAGATTCTGGTTGGCATACATGGTCGAATCGGAATACGACACGTGGCATTTTGTTGGTCAATGGTAAGGTGCCACGTGGCCCAGTCATGGGCTGCCACGTGGCACCCCCTTATTGGCTTTTGGTTTGTTATGTAAAATTATATTGGAGTCTATGGGGTTCGACCCCTGGACCTCCCCTCCACATAGTTCCTTCGCAAAGACCGTCCGACCAATAGACCACCGGTTTTGAATTAATATATATATGAGTTCAATTGTATTTAAATTCAAAGTATGTGACCGTTGGCGGGGGGTCGGGCCGAGGCTTAGCCCCGGCCCGCGGTTGTTTGTTTTGTATATGACCATACCATATATCATATCACCCAACAGTTGGCATGCAGGGTTTTAACACATAGCCCGTGGTTTTGTTAACACATATGACCACGACCAGAGCGCGAGGAAGTTCAACAGTTTTAAAACGGTTAGCCCTTTTGCCATAATGTGAGGTCGTATGGACCCTCATGTGCCCAGGTGCTAGGCAGTTAGGGGTTGGCGCGCCCGTAACCGTCCTACAGTTCAAACCGTTGGCGCGGTTGCACCTGGTGCTGTTAAATTGCATGTGTGCCAGGTTCATGAAACAAGGGTGCATTTTGTAGATGCAGAGACAACAAGCTTGAAGGGGGGACTTCTAGGAGGCCTAACTTCTTCGTTTTTCGACCGATTGAGGTGCCGAAAAAGCCCAGCTAGGGGTTTTTGGACACTCTGAAGCCATTGGAGCATTCGGTTGGTCAGTTTGAGAATTGTAAGGCATGTTTTGAGCACTTTGAGAAATTAATAATAATGATCCATTGGAAGCTGGACCAGGAGATGTAGCCCAAGAGAGGGGTGAACTCCTTTATCAATTGTTGTGTTTAGATGGTTATGTTCATTGATTATGCTGCTGTCTATGTGTATTTTGCATGAGTAATCCTTTAATTTATGTGTTGCAAATTTGATCCATTTTCTTTTAACACATAACATTTACTTGCAATAATTTCAAGATTTCAAGTCTTCTTCATTTTTAGATCAACAATGGTTATTAAAATATGGTTCAAAAACAAAACATATGAAAACAAGTTGAAGCTAGACTTTATTCCATGGGGTCGGCACTTAAAAGATGAGTCACATGTCACGAAGACTAAGCTTAACAAATGTTCTAACTACCATTCAATATGCTAAACAAGGCTCAACGTATATCATAATCGGTGCAATGTTTCACGTATATATATCATATATGATATATTGTATTATAACCAAAGTTCATATGAAAATTCGGATGGGATATACATATGTTATATGTGGCATAGTCATTGCACGGTGCACGGTTAAACATTCCATTCGTAACATTTTTGAATTGGGTGTGCGGTCAGTAGGTAACATCTGGCGGTTTTGTGCAACGGTGCGCGGTTAGTGGTAACATTTGTGCATAGTTAGTTGGTAACACTTGGCGGTTATCGTGATGGTGCATGGTTAGTTGATAACATTTGGCGGAGTTTCCATTTGGTGGATATCCATTGCGTGGTGGGATAGCAATACCAAATATGGTATAGTAGATAGTATATGTGATGTGTACAGTCCTGTTGCAACGTTTTGGCGGATATGGAACAGTCTGTCACGTGGGATGGTTGTAACATTTAGCGGGATTTGCACTCAGCTGTAACGTTTTGGTAAGATTTTAAAAAGTAACATATGGTTATGATAACCATAATATATACTAAAACGAGCAGCAAATGAATCGAACCCGTGATCTAACCTCCCACTGAATGCTTTAACAACACGATTCTAGCCATGTTTCCAGGAGGATCAACTTTGTTTAGAACATAGAGCATCATTATGTTGTTGCCGGAATCTCGCAGGGATAGAAAAAATGCACTAAAAGTCGGGTTTGAACGTGCAACCTACAGCTTTATAACCAAGAGTTTCAACCTATACAAGGGGGGAGAGTTTTGTTGTAAATGTATAGATATTGTTTGTATTTAAAAGTCGACTGTACTCTGTTATAATTTGGCTTCTTTACCTTTTGAAGGTCAATTTGTAATTTTCAGAAGAGGAGGTCTTGAAAGATTTTGTCCAGTATTTTGTTCTACAATTGCTGAAGTTGATTCCAGAACCATTTGTACCATTTTGAAGCTATTAATTGGATCGGTGCCCATTGGAGAGGGACCCGGAGACGTAGCCCAGTGAAGGGGGTGAACTCCGTTATCAACTTTTGTTTGTGACTCTCATTTTCTGTTTTCTCATTTCTGTTCCAGTTTGCATTTCATTTCTGTTTTAAGCATTCAATTGATGTTAATACTATTTCATGAATTAAGCAAACTTAATTAAATGCATTCTTTAAAACTTTAAATGCACTAAAGTTGAGATCCGATGGATCATGTTATGGTATCAGAGCAGGTTAACTACTTGTGCAAAGTTTGTGAATGCTTACCAGGTCCAAGTCGAAACGTGGTGAAGGAGAACTGGTAGAAGGTGAACCTGAGATTGGCTCGAGGAGGACATTTTCGAGAACAACCATGTCTTCTCCACGAGGGGAAGAAGAAGGACATACAGAACGGGAAAAGCATGTTGTTTCCGAAACTGAGTTTTTGGAGGCTTTTATCAGCATGAAAGCCATGATGGAAATTCTTCTCAATGAATGAGAAGAAAGGAAGAAGAAGGAAGAAGGAGCTTCATCCAAAGATGTAGAAGTGAAGAAGGAAGAAAAGGGAAAAGGGGTAGGAGGTGATGGTGATCCTCCTGAAACTAATCAATCTTTCTCTTCTTCTCATACTTCTCATTCACATAATGCAAATTCTAATATGCCTTATTTCAAATTGGATGTTAAGTTTGAATTACCAATTTATAATGGAGATTTAGATGCCAAAAAGTTAGACAATTGGATCAGCGCTGACTTGGTATATTGTAGGGTGCGAGAGGGCAGTGAGTATTAGCCCTTCTATAATTAGGTTAGCCACTTTGAATGAGTGGAATGGCTCTTACTTGGTGGGAAAGAAAAAATTCAGCAAGATCTTCGAAAACATGGTAAAATAATTTGAGTTTGGAATGAATTCATTGAAGTATTAAGAAAGGAATTTTATCCTTTAGGTCACATACAACAATTAACCATGAGTTGGAAAACTTATAGACAAGCTAAAGGAAAAAATATTCAAAGAGCTATACTCATGAATTTAGGAAGAGGGCTATTGCATTGAATGTTCCTTTGGATACACATGAAAGACACTCTTTTAAAGTATATTGGTGGCATGCATTCTTATTTGAGACATACTTTGTTGATTTTTAACCCCAGTAATTTGGATGATGTATGTTTTCAAGCCACACATTTAGAAGCTAGGGGAAAGAACGATACTATGTGCACATGAAAGAAATCATCAAATTTGACAGCAAGTTTAGAACAAAAGATAGGGAAGAGAAGATGGCTACCATTAAAGAAGAGGGTGAAAAAACCACATGTTCACGTATGGAGAGGGACATGATGTCTCTAAGTGTTGAAGCCATCGAGGTTAGCAAGGCCAAAGAAGTGCGGAGAAAAAGACAAAGAAACAAAGCAAAAACTTCAACCTTGGTTATTTCAAGACTGGGATCGACTCGGGTGATGAACAAAAGGATTCACGGTTGTCGAATATAGGGGTAGGGTAAAATTTATCTCCCTTTCCATTGATGCAAAATCAAGTCCTAATGCAAGTACAAATATGCCATCTACTTCTAAGAAAAATGATAAAAATAGAAGTGCATTGTTTCATGTTAGGTGTCATTGCAAATCATACAAAAATCGACACATTGTTTGATAGTGGTTCTCAGAAGTAAATTTGATATGATGGTTAAGAAATTGCATCTAATTACAATGCCTCATGAAAAACCCTATCCTCTTGGTTGGGTTACTAACGATACACAATTGCAAGTTACAAAGAAATGTGTTTTAAAGTTTGCAATTACTAATAAGTTTATGGATGAGGTAGAATTGGATGTAGTGCCACTAGATATTTGTGGTATTGTACTTGGGAGTCCATATTTATATGACCGGAAGAAGGTATTTTATAGAGAGTAGAATAAGTATCATATTTTTAAAGATGGTGTGGAATATATTGTACAAGCACATAAGACAAAAAAAAATCTAGCAATAGTTTCTGCAGGACAAATGAAGAGGTTGGTAAATGATAGTAAGAATTTTGTATTAATGATGTTTGAGGTAAAAAATGACAAGATCTCTAAATCATTTGAAGGTTGTGATCCTAAGCATAAATCTGAAATAGTTGAGGGAATTTTTGAGTATGATGATTTATTTCAAGATCAGAAAGGGTTACCACCAAAGAGATTGACATGAGATCTGGTTAAACGTGAGGATGTACCACTCCCCGAACATAGCCATGTATCAGGATGTTTGTAATCTGAGAATGAAATCAAAGCGAGGTTCAAGAGGCGATTGAGAAGGGGCATTTGATAGTGATACTTCTCACTTGTGGCTCTCTATAGTTTTGGTGCAAAGAAGGATGGGTCTTAACCGAGAATGTATGACTATAGGGTCCTTAACAAAATCACCATTAAAAGCAGGTATCCTCTTCATAGCATTGATGATTTTCTTGATCAGTTGAAACATGCAATGTATTTTCACTAAGTTAGATTTAAGTAGTGGGTATCATCAAATCAGGGTTTCTTGAAAATGATGCTTGGAAAACATCTTTTAAAACAAAACAGGGGTTGTATGAATGGCTTGTAATGCATTTCGGGCTATATAGCGATACACTTTCATGTGGGTCATGAATGATGTCTTTCGACCGTTTATTGATGATTTTGTAATCGTATATTTGGATGATATCCTTGTCTTTAGCAAGACTTGGGAGGACCACATTGTACATGTGAGGAAAGTTTTGTATGTACTAAGGAAGGAGAAACTTTATGTAAAGATGTCTAAATGTGAGTTTGCAAAAACTTCTTTAGTATATTTGGCCCATATTATTGGTGGAGGCCACTGTGAGTGGACCAACCAAGGTTGTTATAAGTAAACTAGTAGAAGACCTAATACGTTCACGGAAGTCGGTTCTTAGGTGTAGTTCAGTATTGGAGGAAATTCATTTTTTGGGTTTTCTTCCATTGCTGCACCATTACATACTTTGACAAGTACTAAAGAGATTTTCGGTGGGGAGAAAGCATCAGAAATCCTTGACACTTTGAGGAAAAAGATCTGACCTAACCTTTGGATTCACGACATTTACCATATTGCAACAACCATTAGAGATAGAAAGCGAGATACGAGTTTGCCATGGGAGCGTTTTGATGCAAGGGAGGAAGCCAATTTGTTACCATTAAGAGACATTCACTACTACGGTAAGTAACTATCCTACTTATGATAAAGAGTTGTATTCTTTGGTACAAAGTGTGAAGAAGTGGAAACTTATTATATCATGTGGGTAAAGAAACAATCATACATCTTGATCATCAACCACTTCAATATTTACAATCTCAGGCAAAAGAATTACAACAAAGTAGGCATTTTAATATGGATGGGATTCTTACAGAAGTTTTATCTTGTAATTAAATACAAAAAAATGATTCATAATAAGGTAGAAGACATGTTATCAAGGCCTCCTACAAATGCTTCTATCATTCTTCAAAACAGTTCATTAACATAGGAAAGTTATATTGAACAGTATGCAGAAGATAAAGATTTTAAGAAGGTATATGCATCACTAACATGGTAATGGAGAATATATGGCATAATAAACTCTTATCATCTTGGTAGAATTTGTATTCAGGAGAAGAGAGAGTACATGTGATTTGAGAAGCACATAGTTCATTGATTGCGGGGCATTTTGGAGTAAGTAAAACATTGTCATTATTGCAAAATCACTGTTATTGGCCTCAAATGCAAGAAACTATAGCTAAATACATAAGAGGTTGTGTTATGTGTGCAAAAAGTAAGCCTAGAAATAGGAAATTGGTTTGTACACCTCTTCAATTAACCTACGTGTCCTTGGGAAAGCATTTCTATGGAATTTGTGGGAGGACTACCTATGTCTAGAAAGGGCATGATTACCTATATGTTGTTGTGTGGATAGATTGAGAAAAATGTGTGTATCTTAATGCCATGTAACAAGCAAATCACTACTGAACAAACAACTCATCTATTATTTCATAATGTTTGGGTACATTCCGAGAACCTATGCCTATTGTTTTTGTCCGGGATTCGATTCTTAGAAATTTTGATTCAACTTATGGGAGCTTATGGATACTAAACTTAAGAAAAGTATAGCTTTTCATCCACCGGTGATGGGAAAGGCAGGGTAGTAAAACATGGCCTAGTTGTTGCTTTCGAGGAGGATGTGTAGTAAACATCCCTAAACTTTGGGATGAAGCCGTTCGGTATACTCTAACATGCTTACAATCATACAATTCATTCTTCCACAAATAAATCTCCTTTTGAAACATGTTTTATGTATCTGGCAAAAACACCTATGGAATTCTCTTTTAGAAAAGATGCAGTAGATGGAAATCAAGATCACAAATAAAGCTCACAAAATTCGAGATAATCAGCGATTACCTTGAGCGGTTCAATAACAGTTGGAGAAGAGCCAGGCAGAGTACAAAGCCATGCATGACAAGCATCGAGTTGATCATCAATTTCAGGTTGGAGACCGATTCTGGTTACATATCACCAAAGAATGAATGAAAGGTGAAGGTAAAAATCTTAATCTTATCAGGTATGGTCCTTTTGATATCTTGGAAAAGATTGGTACTAATGATTTTCACTTGAATTTACTTCCATACATGAAAATCTATTAGGTTGTCAATGTTGAGAATCTTAAGTTGTATGAACCTCCGATGATTATGGATGAGAAAACTAACATACAGATTCCTTCAGTTGATGATATGACACCTGAATATATGAATGAGTTGCGGGATGATGTCATTCTTGATATATGGAACTTCCACGAGAGATGTTGAATACCTTGAGTGGGGCTTACTAAAGGCATGCATCAAATCACGATGGATGGAGAATTGGAAAAGTGAGGGAGATAACCTCACTTACTTGCAATTGATTCGAGGATTTTGGAGGTCAAAGATATCCAATGGGGAGATGATCTAGAGGGGTCATTTTGTCTTCAATTACTTGATCTAGAGTCAGAAAAATACCTACAATGGTTGGTAAAATATGGTTTAAAAACAAAACATATGAAAACAAGTTGAAGCTAGACTTTATTCCATGGGGTCGACACTTAAAAGATGAGTCACATGTCACGAAGACTAAACTTAACAAATGTTCCAACTACCATCCAATATGCTAAACAAGGCTCAACGTATATCATAATCGGTGCAATGTTTCACGTATATATATCATATATGATATATTGTATTATAACCAAAGTTCATATGAAAAGGCGGACGGGATATACATATGTTATATGTGGCATAGTCATTGCACGTTGCATGAGTCAACATTCTGTAACATTTTGGAATTGGGTCTTGTGGTCGGTAGGTAACATCTAACGATTTAAAACGCAGCGATGTAGCAGTTAATTATTGGCACATTTGTACCTGATTAGTTAGTAACACTTAAATGGTTATACTTGATGGTTACCTCGATTAGTTGATAACATTTGGCGGAATTTTCAGTTGGCGGATATCCATTATGTGGTGGGATAGAAATACCAAATATGGTATAGTGGATAGTATATGTGATGTGTACAGTCCTGTTGCAACGTTTTGGCGGATATGGAATAGTCTGTCACATGGGATGGCTGTAACATTTAGCGGGATTTGCACTCAGCTGTAACATTTTGGTGAGATTTTAAAAAGTAACATATGGTTATGATAACCATAATACATGCTAAAACGAGTAGTAAGGCGAGTTGAACCCATGATCTAACCTCCCACTGAACGCTTTAACAACACGATTCTAGCCATGTTTCCAAGAGGATCAACTTTGTTTAGAACATAGAGCATCATTATGTTGTTGCCGGAATCTCGCAGGGATAGAAAAAATGCACTAAAAGTCGGGTTTGAGCGTGCAACCTGCAGCTTTATAACCAAGAGTTTCAACCTATACAAGGGGGGAGAGTTTTGTTGTAAATGTACAGATATTGTTTGTATTTAAAAGTCGACTGTACTCCGTTATAATTTGGCTTCTTTTAGAGAGATTGATTTGTAATTTCAGGAAGGAGAGTCTTGAAGGATTTTGTGGGTATTATGTTAACGCAATTCTTTGGTTTTAATACCTATATACACTTGAGAACCATTTGTACCATTTTGAAGCTATTAATTGGATTGATTTTATTGGAGATGAGCGTAGCCAATGAAGGTGAACTCCTTTAACAACTTCTGCGTTTGTGACTCTCTTCTATTGTTCTCATCTTTCATTTTCTATTTTCTCATTTATGTTCCAGTTTGCATTTCATTTCTATTTTAAGCATTCAATTGATGTTAATACTATTTCACGAATTAAGAAAACTTAATTAAATGCATTCTTTAAAACTTTAAATGCACTAAATTTGAGATCCGACAGATTAGATCTGTGAGCCAAAGTGGGCAGTATTCAATTGGAAATCACCGAGGAATTCCTTAGTGAGGCAATAGGTCTTCCCCTTATCAACCAAAAATGGTTTAAAAATTCAAAGTTGGAGAGGTACCATGGAGTCTATTCATCACCTCCCGAAAAAATTCAATTTTGTGACAAAGGTATCCCTCTCTCTCTGTTGAAAGATAGATGGCACGGTCTGTTGGCAGTGTTAAGGCAATATGTTACTTATGAAGGTCGCTATGGCCTCATCTTCCTCTACCACATAAGGTTACTCATGCATTTTATTGGTTTCCAATTAAACATGCCATTTTACTTATTAGGAGCTTGTATAAAATGTCAAAGATATACAAAAGGAACCAGGATTCCATATTCATTTTCATCTTGGTTGATTAAGTTGTTGATGGTCCTCATCACAGTACCAATGATGATTAGGATTTTTAGGTGACTGCCAATGTGGCTTTGTTGTAGTAAACAGACCTCCATTGGTTGATAAAGAGTACACTGAAAGGATCTCTTTTTCCCTCGGTGATAGGCCAATTTTGCCTAACGTGAAAACCACTTATGAAGGGCTATGCACAGGCAAATTTTGTCTGTGTGAATAAAGAGGCGATGAAGCCGAGTTTGTTGAAATTCCTGAGTGTGAGCAAGTTGTTGACCCTAACCTTAATATCAAATCCAGCAGTTGAAACCCTTCCAAATAGTCAAAAAACAATTGAGACATACGAGGGTTTAATAACAAGAGGGTTTGGAGACTAATTTGAGGAGCCTCTGAGGTATATCAAATGTGAGCTTTGTGAATCGGTCAGTCCATGAGATACATTCTAAGATGAAAAATTCTAGCGATTTAGAATGAATTCCTCTAAACCGGATCTCAGTCAAGCTTTCAATTATGTAAATAAATTGCCACCATGTCTGAAGCACAACAAGGATTTTCAAGTAATTAAATTCGGTCAAAATCCGACAGTGGATGGTGGTGGTGTTTTAACACACAATCATGTTTTTCCTGTGGAGTTGCCCTGTTGTACATTGTGAGAAGTGTTTTGATGGTTGGGTATACACAAGGCAATGCGTGGCAGGTCAAAGATCTTGTGGCTAAAATGATTCATTGACAATGAAAACCATGAAGAGCTCAAAGTGATACACAAAGATAAACCGCTTATTTTAAAAATAGGAAACTATCAGCTATAAAAAGCGTTGTGATTAACCGAGGCTGGCGATCATTTTATGTTGTGATTCGATTTTATCGATTGGTAAGATTGTTTTTATCTTAGTTTTGTTTTATTTTTATTTTTCCCTAATTAATCTTGATTGATTTAGATTTTTGTTGCTAATAATAAAACTGGCTACAAAATCTCTCGATTATGTAGCCAGTCAATTTCTCATATAAAAATTTGAAAATTGTTAGTTAAAGAAATATCTGAATTTGCACATTTCATTTTTTCTTTCAGGATAAGATGTATCTTGTGAATTGGAGCATTGTTGGACTTAGTTTATTAGCCATCTCTTTTGGCTTATTTGTAAATCAAAACAAGGCATAATTTTGGAGATACAATTTGATATTGAGTGGTTTTAGACCCTATGTTGTAATTGCAAATATTTTTCTGATCTGATCCTATATTAGAAGATAGGAAGTTTAACTTTCATAAACTCTTTAAATACTCATTTTTGTAAGAAAGATCATCTTGGTGAGAGCAAGAGAGAGGGGCGATTAATTCTAGAACTTAATGAAACAACATTCATGCATTTTGGCTTTAGCCTCTTTTTTATTAATGTTGTCATTTATGTTTTATTAAGAATGCTACATATATAGATCTGATATCTTTGGATTAAATGATCTGTGATGTGCGAGTTGTATATTAAATACCATCTATAATTTTCTTCTCAAAATATATATGATGTGAACATATCTCTAGTTAAATCGATAGGATTTATCAACTCATTTTAATTGAAAAGCGAAATAATACAGGAGTTACTTTGGTTGTATTATTAGCAATTATGTATAATCATGAGATTATGGGTTTATGTTGGTGTCTCTGCTTCAGTCATTAACACTCAAACTGCCAACACATTGTTCTAGATTTATTGAGAATAGTCATAAGGTTTAGTGCAGGTTTCCCTGTAGGTAATTGGTTGGACGTTTTCTAATCATTATGATACTTGGATACACATCACTAACACACTAACAGGTTATCTCATTTAAATTTTCCGTCGTTTACTTATCACTGAAACTCGAATTTATGGTTCAACTTTTGACTATCAACACATTTTACGTTTCATAGTATTTTTTCATAATAGTTTAGATTTATAAAGGAAAAATAAAAAATATTTTTTATGTGCTTTCTATCACGCTTCCTAGAAGCAATCATTTTCACATTGATTTTAAATTGTTTTAGATCAAAACTTATAGTTTGTATACCATGTACATAAGTAATATAAGTAAATCTTGTGTTTAAATATATCTACAATAGTTACATTATACATATGCACACACACACACACACACAAACATATATATATATATATATATATATATATATATATATATATATATATATATATATATATATATATATATAGTGATTGAAATAGTAGTTCACTATTTCATTTCTTTTATTTGTTTCTTTTAGGACTTTTAGATTGGCTAGCGGATTCCATTAAACCCATGAGAATGAGTTACATAAGCGACTTGGGTTATTTAGACAACCCGGATCGGGACTAAGTTCTTCAGGTTGATGGATGGTCATTTTAAGCACATAAAAATGGCTAGAAGGAGAATGGCCCGACAACATGGCCTTGTGTAGGAGCCTTTATTCCAATTAATTCAATTTCCCCATGGCTCCTAGTATTGTGTTGGAACATGCTTTTAATTTCTCACCACCAGTTATTTCCAACAAGACAAATGATCTCTTTTCATAACTCACCTTTGATTGTGAAGGGAATAGATCTGCAGTAGACCATATTTATAAAAATTTGTATAAGTGTTTAAGACATAAGAACACCGATTCTAATGTTACATCCAGATTATTCCAGCTCTCTCACTTTCCGAGGGCGGGTTAAAATTTGGTTTGAATATTTTTGGGCCTAATTCTATTCATTCTTTGTCAGAGTTTGTAATTGAGTTTTTATAAAATTTTAGCAACTATGATTATGATAAATTAAGTGAAGAATTATGTCGCTCAAGGAAATAAAATGGTGAATCATTCAATGATTTTGGAATTATGTTCATTCATGTTTGTACTAGGTCCCCTTTTTTCGAATGTATTCAATTTCCCCATGGCTCCCCAAATCATTGTGTTGGAACATGCTTTTAATTTCTCACTACCAGTTATTTCCAACAAGACAACTGATCTCTTTTCATAACTCACCTTTGATGGTGAAGGGAATAGATCTGCAGTAGACCATATTTATAAAAATTTGTATAAGTGTTTAAGACATAAGATCATCGATCCTAATGTTACATCCAGATTGTTTGCTCTCACTTTCCGAGGCCGGGTTAAAATTTGGTTTGAATATTATTGGGCTAATTCTATTCATTCTTTGTCTGAGTTTGTATTTGAGTTTTTATCAGATTTTAGCAACTATGATTATGATAAATTAAGTGAAGAATTATGTCGCTCAAGGAAAGAAAATGGTGAATCATTCAATGATTTTGGAATTAGGTTCATTCATGTTTGTACTAGATTCCCTTTGAAATAAATGTTGCTTATTAACAAGTGTTTTGAATATCTTGTTTCTCTCTTACACAAGCAAGATCAATTAATTGTTAACCAATCTGAATTGAGCACTAACACTCAATCTCAAAATGGTTCAAATTTTCATGTTGATCTTGAAGATTTTGAAGCACCACATTTTTTGTCAACTTCTTTCATTTTGGCAAATCATGAGCAACATCATCTTTTACAAAATGCAATTTTCACCTCTAATCATTCTTTGTCGACAATGTCTCCTCCTGTCGAAGAAGGAACCTTGGCTTTAAAAGATGAAAGTTGTCACACTCTCATAGAATTTATAACTCTTTCTAAAGTAAAAGAGGTCGAGTGTAAAGTTGATAATCACGTGGACAATAAATCTTCCCCTAATGTAGTTGAACAAATCCATGATCAATCAATAGGAGACAAAATCATTAGTCATACTATTAATCAACCTTCTATCTCTAGTGATTTTCTCTCAATTTTTCCCTTACATAATGAACCGAATTGTCTCTTAGAAACTGTCTTGTATTCTTTGAAAGAGAATGCAACAAAGGTTGATCTGTTTATACAAGGAGAGGGGACAAAACCAGATTTTGAAATGCATATACCTATCATTTCAAGAGATGCATTTTGTCTCCTTAATTCTTCAACATATTATTCCTTGTACCCTGATATTTTTGACCCTAATGTTGTGCGATCACATGTTCTATATTACCTTGGAGAGAATTCAACATTATATAATTAGGTACAAAGAGATTACCGAATAGAAGATAAAGAGGGAAATAATTCTGCCCATGAACATATTAATTTTTTTTCTCATCAATTATCTGTGGGTAAATCAAGAAATGATTTGAAAGAGTCCCAAATTGCATCTTCCATTGATCCATCTCAATTTCTGTTTTGAGAAGGATCTAAATTTTTCCATGATCAATTATTTGAGGTTGAAAAATATAATCAGCCACATGTTACTACCAATGATGATTATTCAAAAATATTGGTCGTTCCATCTAGTTCACCTCAAATAGTTAACCTTGAATTATCTAAGCTCAATAAAAAGTT
>SNQJ01S0093438.1:65800-80394 GCA_010110895.2 Picea sitchensis
CGAAGAAGGAACCTTGGCTTTAAAAGATGAAAGTTGTCACACTCTCATAGAATTTATAACTCTTTCTAAAGTAAAAGAGGCCGAGTGTAAAGTTGATAATCACGTGGACAATAAATCTTCCCCTAATGTAGTTGAACAAATCCATGATCAATCAATAGGAGACAAAATCATTAGTCATATTATTAATCAACCTTCTATCTCTAGTGATTTTCTCTCAATTTTTCCCTTACATAATGAACCGAATTGTCTCTTAGAAACTGTCTTGTATTCTTTGAAAGAGAATGAAACAAAGGTTGATCTGTTTATACAAGGAGAGGGGACAAAACCAGATTTTGAAATGCATATAACTATCATTTCAAGAGATGCATTATGTCTCCTTAATTCTTCAACATATTATTCCTTGTACCCTGATATTTTTGACCCTAATGTTGTGCGATCGCATGTTCTATATTACCTTGGAGAGAATTCAACATTATATAATTAGGTACAAAGAGATTACCGAATAGAAGATAAAGAGGGAAATAATTCTGCCCATGAACATATTAATTTTTTTTCTCATCAATTATCTGTGGGTAAATCAAGAAATGATTTGAAACAGTCCCAAATTGCATCTTCCATTGATGCATCTCAATTTCTGTTTTGAGAAGGATCTAAATTTTTCCATGATCAATTATTTGAGGTTGAAAAATATAATCAGCCACATGTTACTACCAATGATGATTATTCAAAAATATTGGTCGTTCCATCTAGTTCACCTCAAATAGTTAACCTTGAATTATCTAAGCTCAATAAAAAGTTTCAAGAGAATAAAACACTTATTTTCCGATCGAGAATCATGATAATTTCTCTCCATATTGATCCGACCTTTTTAAAAGATTAATTCCTTGATAGTCTAATCCTTTATTCTCATCGGGAATATTTGTCGCATGTGAATTCTTTCAAACAATCCCATGTCAGTAATTGCATGCATCATGATAGTATTGCAGATTGGTTAGAGTATTCATATCTCGAAAAGTTTCCAAGGAATGGTAAGATTATCTTCACTTTATTTAGAGATAAAGGAGGTAACTTTAACACACGCATTTAATATCCTTCAGATGGAGAAAATATGGAACGAAAGGAAAATTGTTGGAAGGATGAGGCACTTCGGTTTAGGTCGATGATTATGTCAGGTCCCGATAACTCTCACAAGCTTCTTAATCTCTTTTTTTCATATTTTTGTAACCCATATAATGAAAAAAATTCCGAATGGTTGGAGGATTCATACAACAAGAATGTTCAAGGGAATGGTAAGATCATGCTTGCCTTGTTTTTAAATGATCATGATAAATGTGAGTATGATATATTTTTGTTATTTTTCGATATACTACCATTCTTGTTAGTAATATGTGATTTTGTTTCTACTGTAGGATTGGAGTTACTCCGATGGCTACATTGAAAGCATGACTTCACGTAGTATTCTAATTTGTTAAGTAGTTAGAATAGGTTTAGGAGTAGGTTTTATTTTAGTTTTATTTCTCATTGTTTCTCTTTGTATTAATGCAGTCATGAAAACAAGTGGGCGCACCAAGAGAACCGTAATATGACTGTTGTCAGGGAAGTTTGCTTGATCCTTTTCTCTTTGTTTTTCGTTGAATATTTCTTTTCAAAGCCACAGTATTATTATGAAAATTTTAAATGGAAAGTAAAGAGATAAATAAATCTGAACTGGAAATTCAAACCTAACCCAAGGTACCATGAGTAGGACTGCATTCACACTAAAGAAGATTTTTCTATGTTCTTTCATCCTCTCAAGAGATATTTCGCGTGATGTTTTCAGATCCACCTTTTGTACATATTTTTTTGTTTTGATTTATCTTTATTTTTTTATTTTGGTTCTTTTCTTTTTGTTTGTTTTCACTACTTTCTAGTTAAACTTATGTTTGTTTCACCTTTTAGTTCGTGGAGGGGAACCATAATGCATCATTATGAAGCAAATGTTAAGGTATTCTCAAGAGAATCAATGCTGTGAATTGCTGAACCACGGACTAGCTAAAGAAAATTTCAGTTTGAAATGGATTTCCTGGTCTCACTTTATAATTATGAGAAGACACGACCATCTTTAAAGATTTTTACATTGTCCCTACTTTTAAAGAAAGAAACTTAAGTATGCCTTCTTGTCCTTTAAAAATTAGTTTCATCAAGAAACTAATTTCAGATCATAATGAAGGTGATGAAGGTGATTGAAATTTTCAGCATCGCCCCGCTCTTCTGAATATCTTTAAATTTATACCAAATTGTAAACAATTTCTCTAGAGTTATGGGAAGTGTTTGTAAACCCGCCAGGATACTGAACAAGTCTACTGGCAGTGGGTAAATGCATGCATGATGCCAAGACAAATTCGTTGGGGTACTGATAATGCCCACTGGCAATGAAGCAATGTCAGGTTCAAGAAAATTCTCAACTATAAATTTTGATATTGGTCATAAGTATCCTTCATTTTGAATTGAAATTTCTTGGACAGGGTAGAGGTGTCAGAGTGGGTTAATTGACATCCATACCGAGGCTATGGACGCCTGTTGGAAATAGTGGCCCTGTCAACAGTATCAGAGCCATGGACTTGAACATTGTTGCTCTCATTTTTAAAATTTGTCACCAGATTTCATTTGAACAGGAAGATATCTGAACCTAGACTGTGTAATGATTGTTGGGATGCTTGATGTCCTTCAACTGTTTTTGATATGTAATCATTCTAAGTAGTCCTAACATGAACTCCTCGGTGATGCATCAATAACTGCTTCTCCCAGTAAGTCACCATTGTTGGCAACCCTGCACAATTGTTTTCCTTTTAAAGTGACAAATAACAATTCATGTAGCTGCCTACGCTTCGTCATGTAAATATTTCTATTTGAAGGTGACTATTCGCTTGTAAAAAACATGTTTTGATTGTTCTTATTTTTATTTTTTTTGTTTTAATAATTCGTTCATGAATGAAAGCATGAATGAAGCATTGAAAATTATAATCGTATTGCAATTGTATCTAAGGCTTATGTCTCTAGAAGGGTCAATGTTCTTACAACTCTTTTAATGAATGTTGTTTTTCTTTGAAGCTTATCACATATCAATAAAAAAATTGTTTTGAGTTGCTCCTGGATTATAAGATATATCTTGAGTACTTTGTAAATACATCAAGAATAGATTAGCATTAAGACTATAAGCTTCATCATTTAACATTCTTGGTAGATCATTTTTTATTTTAAATATTTTGATTGGTATTTTGATTTTTTGGATCACATCCTCTCCTAACCTTGGAAAATTGAGATATCCATTACATATGATGAGATTCAAACACAACTCAGTCATACCCTGTACTCTGTTTGAAGTGACAATTTGAATCAATAGATCCATCATTACAAACTAGAGTCTTGGGTTTCACTCTATACTCATGCCATTCATTATCCGAAATGCCCAAGTTTTGTGGCTTGAAACCCCTTATGCTCTCATTTTGGTCACACTAGGGTAACTGTGGGTTTTATTCCTTTGTTATTTTCTCTGGCCTTCTTCTGTTTCGGCTACCCCTTATGCTCACAGTGAGTTCTAGTCTCCTTTGTGACTACCTGTCCAAACCCTTATGGCCCCTGTCGTCCATGTCGAGTCGAATGGTGCCCAAACTTTGTTGTTGTGTGATGACGCAAGTGAAGAACTTAAAAGTCATGGTTGGGTTGTGTTTCTCAAGAAATTCCAAGGTTATAACTTACAAGCAGCTCAAGATTTTTCCCTCACATTCGATGGATGCAGAGCCAAAGTGGGTGATATTCAATTGGAAATCACCGAGGAATTTTTGAGCGAGGCAACAGGCCTCTCCCTCACCGGCCAAAAATGGTTTAAAAATTCAAAGTTGGAAGAGGTACCATGGAGTCTGTTTGTCACCTCTCAAAAAATTCAATGTTGTGACAAAGGTATGTCACTCTCTCTGTTGAAAGATAGATGGCACAGTCTATTGGCAGTCTTAAGGAAATTTGTTACTTGTGAAGGTCGCTACAGCCTCGTCTTCCTCTACCACATAAGTTTACTCATGCATTTTATCGGTTTCCAATTAAACATGCCATTTTACTTATTAAGGAGCTTATATAAAATGTCAAAGAGATATAAAAGGAAGAAATTGAATTCCATCTTATTTCATCATGGGTTGATTAAGTTGTTGATAGTACATCATATGAAACTACTTAATGATAATTGGGATGATTTCGTGACTCACAATGGCTTTGTTGCAGTAAACCCTGTAGAGATTTTGGTGGTTGATAAAACTATGCTAGAGAAGTCTCTTTTTCCCTCCAGTGATAGGCCAATTTTCTTGTGTGAAAACCCTTATGAAAGGGCTACGCTCGACCATTCTGTGTGTGAAAAATAGGACTTTGGCTCAAAGATTGTTGAAATTCCTGAGTGTGAGCAAGTCGTCGACTCTAACCTTAATATCAAATCCACCAATGTAAACCCTTCCAAAAAGTCAAAGAAAAATTGAGACATGTGAGGGTTTAATAACAAGAGGGTTGGGAGACTAATTTCGAGGAGCCTATGGAATAGATCAAAAACTCATGTGAGCTCGATCAAATCAATCGAGGTCCATGAGAGCTCTGATTCTGAGATTGAAAAATTCCTGGCAGCTGATGACCCAAATCACTCTAAACCTGATCTCAGTCAAGCTTTTGATTATGTAAATATTTTTCCACCATGTCTGAAGAAAAACAAGGATTTTCCAGGAATTAAATTCGGTCAAAATCCGACAATGTATGGTGGTAGTGTTTTAACACACAATCGTTCTTTTCCTCAACTGATTGCCCCTGTTGTACATTGTGAAGTGTGTTTACATTGGATAGGTTAGTATTACACAGACATCCCCGTCCTTCAAGAAAATATCAAAGCTCTCGTGGCTAAAAATGATTCATTGACAAACAAAAACCATGAGCTCAAAGCCAATGCACAAAGACAAGCAAAGAATTTAAAAAAAATAGGAAACATCATTATAAAAAACATTGACAGTGTCAAGGCTATGATCATTTCTAATATGTTGTGATTCGATTTTTGTTATCAGTTGAATGGTAAGATTTTTTTTTATCTTAGTTGTGTTTTTATTGTTATTTTTATAATTAATCTAGATTGATTTAGTTTTATGTTGCTAATAATAACATTGGCTATAGAATCGTGAGATTCTGTAGCCAAGTCAATTTCTCATATAAAAATTTGGAAATTGTTAGTTAAATAAATATCTAATTTGCACATTTCGTTTTTCTTTCAGGATAAGATGTATCTTATAAATTGGATCATTAATGGACTTAATTAATTAGCCATATCGTTTGGCTTATTTTGTAAATCAAAACAAAACTTTCATAATTTTGGAAGATACAATTTGATATTGAGCGGTTTTTTAGACCCTCTATATTTGTAACTTTTAATTTTTTTTCAGATCTGATCCTATATTAGAAGATAGGAATTTTAGTCTTTGTAAACTCTTTAAATACTCCATATTTTTGTAAGAAAGATCGTCTTGGATGAGAGCAAGAGATGGACAATTAATTCCAAAACTTAATGAAACAACATTCATGCATTTTCGATTTAGCCTCTTGTTTATTAATGTTGTCATTTATGTGTTGTTAATACTGCTACATATATAGATCTGATATATTTTGATTAAATGATCCATGATGTGCAGTATTTTTATATTAAATACCATCTATAATTTGCTTCTCAAAATATAAATGATGTGATCATATTTTCAATTAAAACAATAGGATTTATCTTTCAATTTTAATTGAAAAACGAAATGTACAGGTTACTTTCAGATTTATCTTATAGTAATCATGTATAACTATGAGATTGCAGGTGTATGTTGGTGTCTCCACTTCATTCATTAAAACCCAAACTGCCAACACATTGTTCTAGATTTATTTAGAACAATCTTAAGGTTTGCAGTTTTCCCTCTTGGACGTGGTAGTTGGACGTTTTCTAATCATGCAAATGCTTGGATGCACATCACTAACTCACTAATAGGTTAGCTCATTTACATTTTTATGTCATTTAATTATCACTGAAACTCGAATGTATGGTTCAGCTTTTGACTATCTGCACATTTTTGTTTCATAGTATTTTGTCATATTAGTTTAGATTTATAAAGGAAAAACAAAAAAAATATTTTTATGTTCTTTCTTTATCTACTTCCTAGAATCAATCATTTTTCACATTGATTTTCGTAAGTTTAGATTAAAACTTGCAGTTTGTATATCATGTACATAAGTAAGATAAGTAAATATTTTGTTTAAATATATCTACAATAGTTACATTATACATATGTACATATATATATAGTGATTAGTAATTAGTTTGTTATTTCATTTATTTTATTTGTTTCTTTTAGGACTTTTAGATTGGCTAATGGAGCCATTAAACTCATCGGAATGAGTTACACCAAAGGTCTTGGGTTATTTAGACAACCCAGACCGAACTCATTCTTCCAGTTGACGGATGCTCATTTTTACCCGCCAACAAACCATATCCTGTACTTCGTTTTGGTTGGCAGGATGAAGTGACAGGATTCTCATTACATGTTAAGGGTTTGTGCAGTGTTATGTACTCGGGGATTTCATTGCCAAACGTGTTCAAATTCCATAACCAAGACCTTCATGTGTATGATATGATCGCACAAGTTTTCTGCTTATTTTGTATTCATGGTATCCGCTCAAACTTATCCCTTTTACTCCTACCATCCAAACCTAGAACCGTTTTGAGTCGCCCTTGCTGCATTATGGCACCTGTAAAGCGAATCCAACCAAATGACTCTGAGTTTTCTATTTTTAAAACCTCGTAATTGCATGCCAGAGACACATTTTTGTGGGAGCATTTCTGAGCAAACCGTTATGAATTAGCCAAAACCCTTTAAAACCCATTCCAAAAATGGTGCCATTTACCTTCAAAAAGGGAACATTCTTCCGAAACGATACAGTTTTAGAGATACAACTCATTATTTGGAGGGAAAAATCTCATAATTTATTTGCATTTGAGGTAAGCGTTTTTGTTTGTTTTTTCAGAGATCCAAGCTTGTTATTGGTTTTGTTGGGTTCCAAGTTATATATGCCCTTCCTCCATTTATGAGAATACAGTAGAATTTGTCTCTCCATCTCAATAAAAATTTGAACTCTTGCATGTCTAACCCTGCTGTCGAAAAACTGTGTTCATCCACAAAAAGACTATGCTATCATAGATCTACTCTTTGTTGCAGTTCAAAACCCATTGGGAGAAAGCCACGGTCTGATTTCATGTTCAGAAAATCATGGGAGGAAGTCTTAGATGTATTAAAGGATAAAAACCCTCCTATTAATGAGTATGATCAGGGTTTCATTAACAAATCAATAATTTGGTTTTAATTTGGCAAACAAGAGGATTAAGCAAGCTGGATAATACTCAACCAATTTCATTATTTTAAATTCAGATTTATTAGGTGTCTCTTTGGCAGATTGTTGGAATAGTAAATGGTTTTTTTTTTGTTTTGATTATGTTTTAAAAAATAAAAGATTTTATTTTCATTTTTTGTTATTTTTTTTACTATTTTAAACTAGCTACAGAAACATGTAGCTTATCTTTTTCTAAAAATTAGTTTGAAGTCAAGTCATTTTTACATAAAATTTAGTAATTAGTTATCTAACTTGTTCCTACTTTCATTTTTCAGGATGTGGTATATCGGATGCTGATTTTATGAGATAGAACATGCCCAATCTAGATGATTAGTATCTCTTTTTGTTTATTTTGTAAATAGAAAAAAACGTTTATAAATTTTTGAAGATACAGTTTGATGATGAGTGGTTGTAGGCCCTCCATAATTGTAATGTTTTGATCTTATGGATCTAATCTTATCCTGAGAGATAGGAAGATCAGATTTCCCAAAAAATCTTTAAAAACCATGCATTTTGTAAATGAAAGGCATCTTGGCTGAGGGTAGAAGATGAACGAGTGATTCCCAGACTTAATGAAACACCATATATGCATTTTGGCCTTATCCTTTTGTTAATGATGTTTTCATTTATGTTTTTTTAATCCTAATACACTAATGGGTCTGATAGCTTTATACTTAATGATCTATTATGTTTGGGATATTTATATTATAAATATCATCTATAATTTGTTGCTCTAGATATAAACACTGTGATCATGTCTCCAATTAGAATGATAGGATTTATCTTTGAATGTTAATTGAATGATGAAATGCATAAGTTACACTCAGATTTATCGTGCTGTAATTATGTGCAACTATAAGATCACAGGGTTCAAATTGTGTTTCCTTCTCTGTCATTAAACCTCAACTGCCAATACATGTTTTGAATTTATTTAGAATATAGTCATAAATTTCATTTCATATTTCTCTCTTGAACGTGGAAGTTGGATATTCTTCACTCATATAGACGCTTGGATACGCCTCACTAACTAACAAATAGGTTAGCTCCTTTGTATTTCTCAATTTTGTCATTTACATATTAATGAAAGAAGAATGTTTGGTTCAAATTTCAACTCCCTGCACATCTGCGTTTCATACTTTATTCAATTCAAAATTAGTTAGATTTATAAAGGAAAACAAAAAATATTTAAATGTTCTTTCTTTATCTACTTAAAAGAAATTATTTTTGCATTTGATTTTGTAAGTTTCGATTAAAGATTGCAATTTGTAAATGATGTACATAAGTGATATTTGTATATTTTATGCTTAAATACACATACAATAGTTATATTAGAGCATATGTACACATATAATATGAAGTATCTAGTAATTATTTAGTTATTTCTTTCTCTTGTTTATTTTCTTTTAGGACTTTAGATTGGCTAACGAAGCCATTAAACCTGTCAGAACGAGTTACACCAAACATCTTGGGTTATTTATACAACCCCGAACTGGATTCACTCTTCCAGTTGATGGACGGTCAATTTTGTCTACCAACAAATGGCGCTAGAAGGAGGGTCAATTGACAAGTTGGCCTTGTAGGAGCCTTATTTCAAATGTATTTAATTTCCCCATGGCTCCCCATATCACTGTGTTGGAACATGCTTTCCACTTCTCATTACTTGATGTTCCCAATGAGACAGTCTCTCGCTTGTCCAAAMTYACCTTTGATGGTAGGGGCGATGTATCTACTAAAGACCACCTTAACAAGTTTTGGTGAAAATGCATCAAACATGACATTTTTKATTTAAAAGTTTTATGCAGATTGTTCGCTTTTACTTTTASGGGTCGGATTAAACATTGGTTTGAGTCTTTTCCAGTGTATCACATTTTTTATTGGTTTCAATTTGYAGAGGAATTTTTAGATGATTTTGAAATCTATGATTACAATCAATTATGTGAAGAATTTCAGACTTTGCTAATCAATGGTGATTCATCTTCAAAAGGATTTTCGACAAGAATCCATCATGTTCTTTGTAAATTTAATCTTGATGACATGTCATTGGTATTAAATCTCCTCTATGATGCTTGTGTCCCTTTCATCCAGTCATATTCAATCGCAAATGATGAAGGAGTTACAAATCCTATCACTCAATTGCGAGAAGAATTTTGTTCACAGGATGAGAGGAATTCATCTGAAAATTTTGAACAAGCAAGTGAGATTCTATCTATCGAAAATGTTCTTACTGATAATCAAGCTGGTTTTTCCTCTGAATCATTGTATTTTTAGTCCTCGACCATCGTGAAAGAAGATTCGATTCTGCGTCAAGGTGAATGTCCTCATTCTTGTAACACATGCTCTAATCAATATTTAAATTCAGTTATTGAAGAACACTTAGGTGACAAAAATCATCTTAAACATTCTAACACTCCTATGAAACTGATTAGAGATGAAGATATGAAATTGGAAGGAGAAATCTTAAACCTTCATCCTCAAATCGTACCTTATCAACATGAAAGATCAGATGTTTTTCATGAAAGTTTTGAATTATCTATTATATGGGAGGAAAATCTAGATGATCATATTATGTTGAAGAATTTATCACCAAAACAGAGTGAAAGTTTTAAAGAAAGTGAAGAGAAATGTCTTGAGAATACCATTGTTAAATATCATAGCTCAAGAGATTCTTTTCAAGTTCTTATTTCTTATTCCTTTTACTCTTTATATCCTAATCTCTTCTTAGATTCAGGTGGACTTAATACTTTACCCACAACATCCTACTCTTTTCCGCCACAATGATATCCTTTCGATATGCCGAGATTTGGTGAAATTAATTCCAAACATAACATTTATAAAGTCGGATTTGACGCTCTTTCACTTTCATCACTCACATGGGAAAAATACATGTTGCAAGATGATTTTACACAGTTTATTTTTGAAAAAGAAAATGCACTCTCTCTTATGGAGATCAAACATTCTACGTTGCATATTCGTTCTTTGATTAGCTCAAATTTTAATGTTTATGATTCACATTTTGAAATGATCAATCTCATCAAAGGAAGCATTCAAACCAATAATCTAATTGATGTCACGAATCCTCTTATGATGTGTTCCCCTTTGATATATCCATTTCATCAAAGTCATAATTTCCATCCTAATTTTTATGATAGGATCTTAGAATGGCTTGAAGATTCGTATCTAAAAAATCTTCATAATAAAGATAAAATTGTGCTTACTTTATTTTTTCCCAAATATCTAGAAAGTAAGCATGACATATTTCCTTTAGATCCTCCATGTGAAGAAATTAATGAACACTTGGAGAATTTCCAGGAGGATGGGGCACTTCAACCTTGGTTGATGGTTATGTCAGGTCCCCATAATATTGATAAGTTTTCCAAACTTAATTACACTCATCCATGCCATTATGACTTATATCATGACAAGATTGCAGAATGGTTGGAGGTTTCATACATCAAGAAATTTCAAAAAAATGGTAATGTTGTGCTTGCTTTGTTTTTAATAGAATATATAGGAGGTAAGCATAACATATTTTTTTGTATCTACAAATGATACATTCTTATGTTCTGATTTTCGACTTTCTACACCTTGCAGGATTGAAGATGTTCTTGTGGATGCACTGGAAATACGATTTTACTTAGTGTTTTTCATCTATCTTAGTAATTTAGAGTAGGTTTAGGAATAGTTTTCCTTTAGCTTTAGTTCTCTCTATTTCTCTTTGTAATAATGCAGTTAATGAACACAAGTGGGTGCACCAACAGAACCGTCATGTGATTGTTGTCAGGGAAGTCCACTTTGACCTTGTTCTCTCATCTTTTCGTTGAACATTTCTTTTCAAAAACACAGTATCATCATGAAATTTTTAAATGAAAAGTAAAGAGATAAGTAAATATGAACTATCAATTCAACCCTAAACCAAGGTGCCACGAGTAGGACTGAATTCATATTAATGAGGATTTTTCTATTTTCTTTATTCTCTCAAGAGATTTTTCGCGTGATGATTCTAGATCCACCTCTCTGTACATATTTTTTCTTTTTTAGTTTTCTTTTTAATTTTTAATTTTGGTTCTTTTAATTTTTCTTGTTTTCACTGCTTTTTGGTTGAACTTATGTCTATGTGACCTTTTAGTTCGTGAAAGGAAACCAGAATGCCTCATCTTGAAGAAGCAATCAAGGTCTTCTCAGAGCATCAATGTTGTAAATTGTCGAAACACAGACTAGCTAAGGAAACTTTATGTTCGAAATAGGTTTTTGGTTTCACTTTATAATCATGAGAAGACACGACCATCATTAAATATCTTTACATTGTCCCCGTTTTTAAAGAAAACAACTCAAGTATGCCTTCCCGTCCTCGAAAAATTAGTCTCATCAACAAACTAATTTCAGATCATAATGAAGGTTATCAAGCAAAAATTAAAGGCTGGAAAATATCAAGTATTCTGAAAACTGAAATTTTGAGCATCACCCCGCTCTTCTGAAGATCATTACATTTATGTCAAATTGTAAATAATTTCTAGAGAGTTCGGGAAAGTGTCTGTAAACCCATCGAGATACTGAACAAGTCTGTTGGCAGTGGGTAAATGTATGCATAATTCCAAGACAACTTCATCGGGGTGCTGAACAAGAATGTTGTCATTGAAGCAATGTTGGGTCCAAGAAAATTATCAGGTATAAATTTTGATATTGGTCGTAAGTGCCCTTCATTTTGAATTGAAATTTCTTGGACAGGGTAGAGGCGTTAGAGTGGGTTAATTGGCATCCCTACCGAGGCTATGGATTTCTGTTGGCAGTAGTGGCCCTGTCAATAGTATCAAAGCCTTTGGTTTGAGTATCCTTGCTCTCATAATTAAAATTTGTCACTAGATTCCATTTGAACAAAAAGACATCTGAAGTTGGACAATATGATGATTGTTGGAATTTGATTTAGATGCTTGATTTCCTTCAATTGTTCTTTAATCTTTAATCATTATTAATCAATCCTGACATGAACTCATTGGTGATGTAGAGATAACTTCTTCTCCCAGTAAGTCACCATTGTTGGCAACCCTACATGTTTTTTCTTTTTTTAATGACAAATAACACCTCCTATAGATGCCATCACCTCATCCTGTAAATATCACTATTCGAGGGTGATTATTGGGTTATAAAAGGATGTTGGATTACTCTTGTTTTATTTTTTATCTTGCGTTTTCATGCTTGGTTCATGACTGTAAGCATGAATCAAGCATTAAAACTTAATTTTGCATTATAACCCTACCCAAAGCTTCGTTTCCAAAAGGTTTAATGTGCTTACATCTACCTCATGTCTCTTACTTGAATGATTTTTTGAGTTTATCAAATATCAATATAATACTTATGTTGTTTTTCATATTAGATTTGTAAGCTTATGTGTCTGAATCCTTTGTGAATCAACTATTATACCAAAAATCGATTTGCATTTTGGATTGTTAAATCATATCCATTCCAACCTTTTGCAAATCGATTATATCCATTGCATGTCGTGGGAATTAAACACACCAGAACCATATCTTGTACTTCATTTTGGCTGGCAAGATAAAGTAACAGGATTCTCATTACAAGTTAAGGGTTTGTCTAGTGCTATTTACTCGGGGCTTTCATTGCCAGAAGTGTTCAAACTCCATAACCGAGACCTTCATGGGTATGCTATGATTGCACAGGTTTTCTGCTTATTTTGTTTTCATGGTATCTGCTCAGATTTGTCCCTTTTACTCCTACCATCCAAACCTAGAATGGTTTTGAGTCGCCCCTACTGCATTATGGAACCTATGAAGCGAATCCAACCAAATGACTATGAGTTTTCTGTTTTTAAAACCCCGTAATTGCATGCCAGACACACGTTTTTGCGGGAGCCTTTTTTAGCAAACCGTTACGAATTAGCCAAAAACCTTTAAAACCCATTCCAAAAATGGGGTCATTTACCTTCATTACGAGCCGATTCTTCAGAAACGATATAGTTTCATAGATACAACTCGTTCTTTGGAGGGAAAAATATCAGAATTTCTTTGTGGCCGAGGTAAGCGTTTTTGTTTGTTTTGCTCATAGATCCAAGCTTGTTATTGGTTTTTTTGGGTTCCAAGTTATATATGCCCTTCCTCTGTTTATGAGAATGCAGTAGAATTTGTTTCTCCATCTCAATAAAAATTCCAACTCTTGCATGTCTAACCCTGCTATCGAAAAACTGTGTGTTCATCCACAAAAAGACTATGCTATCACATAACTACTCTCTGTTGCAATTCAAAACCCATTGGGAGAAAGCCACGGTCTGATTTCATGTTCAGAAAATCATGGGAGGAAGTCTTAGATGTATTAAAGGATAAAAACCCTTCTATTAATGAGTATGATCAGGGTTTCATTAACAAACCAATAAATTGGTTTTAATTTGGCAAACAAGAGGATTAAGAAGGATGGATTATACTCAACCAATTTCATTATTTTAAATTCAGATTTATTATGTTAATCCTAATACATTAATGGGTTGGATAGATTTAGACTTAATTATCTATTATGTTTGGGATATTTATATTATAAATATCGTCTATAATTTTCTATTCTAGATTTAAATACTGTGATCATATCTCCAATTAGAATGATAGGATTTATCTTTGAATGTTAATTAAATGATAAAATGCATAAGTTACACTCAGATTTATCGTGCTATAATTATGTGCAACTATAATATCACAGGGTTCAAATTGTGTTTCCTTCTCTATCATTAAACCTCAACTGCCAATACATGTTTTGAATTTATTTAGAACAGTCATAAAGTTCATTTCAGATTTCTCTCTTGAATGTGGAAGTTGGATGTTCTTCACTCATACAGGCGCTTGGATACACCTCACTAACTAACAAATAGGTTAGCTCCTTTGTATTTCTCAATTCTATCATTTACATATTAATGAAACTAGAATGTTTGGTTTAGCTTTCGACTCCTTGCACGTCTATGTTTCATAGTTTATTCAATTCAAAATTAGTTAGATTTATAAAGGAAAACAAAAAAGATTTAAATGTGTTTTCTTTATCTACTTCTTAAAAGAAATTATTTTCGCATTTGATTTTGTAAGTTTCGATTAAAGATTGCAATTTGTAAATGATGTACATAAGTGATAATTGTATATTTTTTGCTTAAATACACCTACAATAGTTATATTAGA
>SNQJ01S0093439.1:0-32249 GCA_010110895.2 Picea sitchensis
CTTTGCATCCCCTTATATACCCATTGTACATGCATTATCATGAGATATATATAGAATTTACTACCTACCATCAACATCTGGTATGCATAGTGTCATATAGGATTATTCTCCTCAAAATAATAATTTCAATTGGGGTCTTCCATTTTTCCCATTGAGCCCCAATATCTGATCCTTGCAGCTTCCTAAGAAACCACATGCACATTTGGAATTATGCATCTTTCTTACTCCTCATATCTTTATAATTTCTTGAATTTACTCTATTCTATCCACAACCTTAAGTTTGGTAAAATATGCATACAACAACATTTGATAACTAAAATCCATACAACTCTGGAACATATGTCCATTTTCCTTTTACAATCACTATAACTCTTCTTCTTTATTTTCTATTAATTTTGTTGCTCAATTCATAGTTTTGGGTACATGACTTGATTCCTCCATCATGTAGATTTTAAATTTGTACAATATTTACTTCAAAAAGATTTTCAGTAAAAGAACAAAAAATACACAATGGAAAATAAAAAAATTACACAAAGATTTTTCCCCTGGAAACCCAAACCAGGAAAACCAACATATTTTATATTCATTCATAGTGATACATTGTTTACAATACAATATACATATAGGATCTAGTGACATCCAAAACCCTAACCAAATTAATTGTATTAGTAAAAAACCCTAATTCCTTAACCAGAAATAGAAAACCATCGACAAAAAACCACATGTCGAAAAACCGCCCAACAATGGACATGAAAATCGAGGAAACATGAAAAACAAGGCAAAAATGTGACACTACTACTCGTGTAAAGAATATAACACATCCAACACATTTCCAATTTTTGTTCTCGTGCTAAATTTTGAGTCCTGAGTATAAAGTTATTGATGGCATGGGAAACAAAAGGAATATTATCTTGGAAAGGATATCCATCAACACATTGATGCAAGAGCATCGTAAGCAGCCAGCAAAGCAAGCATGAAGGCAAAGACAGCTGGAAATGCACCAATGCACATTTTGAAAATGTTTTAAATTTAAATAAGGAGACATTAATGTAATAACTAGGGGAGCGTATTTACATTTATGTTTTGGAGATTGTAAACAGATCTTGAGTATTTCTCTCATCTGTCGGATATGAAGGCATTTATTTATATTGAATGCAAAGTAGGTAGCTTTTAAGTCTGATTAGATATCTTAGATCTGTAGGGGGGAAAACTCATAAAAGACACCCTCGCTTGTATCATTGCATCATTCCCAATTGTAGATTATTCAGATTTTTGTAAGTTGTAGAGTTGTAGAGAGAAAGAACACAGAGAATAATCCATGTACAGGAACACTTGAGTTAATATATGAATGCTTTGACTCAATTTCATGGTGTTATTATGCTTACTATTTACATCTATTGAATGGTATGTTTAAAGTTCTTTATTTCTCTGTTATGCATTTATTTCAATGTTGTGTGTATCAATGCTCTTGAATTCATGTTGAATATATGAAATCTGTGAGGAGAGATGAATGAGTTTCAATTGTTTCTCTTCCTGAGAAGTCCTGCAAAGAGTGCAGTGAACGTTCGCAAGGTGTGCATCGACGAAGCTCTGAGTTTTATCTCAGAAAGATTAGGAGATATATCGTTTTCCTCATACCAGCAGAAGTGAAAAGATAGCAAAGAGTCATGCAAGGCGTGCATAGGCAGACTGAAGCCTTAGACTTTATCAACCGAGGAGGGGTTGAAGGACTGTTGTTGCAAGGAGTGCACAGAGTCAAAGGATCAAATAACCAGAGGTTATTTTTGAATGCCGCAAGGAGTGCGTGCAAGAGCCCTAAGGAAACCCATGAGGTTAAGAAAGAAAGATCAGGAGGGAAAGAACCTTGAAGAGTTCAAGGGAAGGTGAGTGGAAAAGTTACTCAATAGGAAGGAAGCTCAAAAGAGTTGATGCCAGAGCGTTCAAAGGAGGAATATCAAAAGCTGGAACAGACAGTGGAGTCGCCTCAAGGAGAAGCGTCGATTTGTCGTGGACCGTTGGATCTTGCAGGCCAATGGAGAGATTTAGGTTGAATGTTTCTCAACACTCATAAGCTCAAGAGGAATAGTGGTCATTGGATTTAGATCAACGAAGGTCGTTGATCTCACATCCTTGAATTTTTTCTTTTTAGAATTCAGGAAGTGGAGAGGGTTGTGACTCGAAGTCGAGAGTCATGAAATCTTGATTCACAAAGTCCTGAAAGAATTAGGGCTATTAGATCGTGAGTAGCGAAGAGTCGTTGATATGTGGAAAGGGGTTTTCATGGTTTTGGAGGTTAGCGAAAGGAGTTTTTTCATAGGAAAATGCCGATACGCAAAATCCCAGTTGATGAAAAGACTAGGCCCCAGCTCATAGTCAGAGGTCACATCAGAGAAAATTCAAGGAAGGAATCAAATCCACGTTGACCTTTTCAGATTTCAGGGATTATTGAGTCAAGGGGGCTCACATATGGAATCATGAAGTCACGAAAGCCAAAATACCCGTTTGGGTAAAGGTTGTGGTCATATGCGCGATCACAAGGGACAGAGTTGGTGCTTAGTGCTTGTTTGCATAGGTGTAACTCATAAGGACCTGTGGATGCACACTAGTGTGTGTTAGAGATTTTTGCAGAAAATCAAAGAGTCAATTTGACTCAAGGGGAAGATAAGGAATGATCCTAAGACCAGGAGGTCACGCAAAACCCGCTGAGGTGGGGGTGTTGCGTTAGTGTGGTATCAGAGCATGGCCTACAAATTTATTTTTGTTTTCTGTGGGGAACCAATTGAAATAATGCCACCAAGAAGATGTCAAGAATGAGAAATGCCTGATCCAACTGTGGAAAGGGAAATGAGAGAACTCCATGCTTGATTAGATGCTATGGAGATAGCATAGAGATGGAAATTTGATGTCGGAAATGTCAGTGAAGATGAAAGAGAAAATGAGGCTAGAGCAGAAGAATAAGTCGCAGCCGAAGATGCTACAGAAGAATGTCTATTCAGAGCGGTTGCAAGAATCAGAGCCAGAGAAAAGATGGACATTCTGATGTATGAAGGAAACTTAGACGTTAAAGAACTACTAGATTGGTTTAGGGCACTAGATAAATACTTCGACTATGAGGATGTCAAGGAAGATAAGAAAGTTAAGCATGTTTTCACTAGACTGAAAGGGCATGCCGCACTGTGGTGGGATGAACTACATGATGACAGGCGTTGCAAAGGAAAGAAAAGAATAAAAATATGGGATAGAATGGTTGCAAAATTGAAAGCCAAGTTTATACCCAGATATTACCAAATCAATCTGTTTCGAAGAATGCAAAACTTGAGACGGACGATTATGATAGTGAAGGAATACAATAAAGATTTTTACAGGCTCAACATTAAAGCAGGTCATCGAGAAAGTGATGATAAAAAGGTTGTCATATACATGAATGGTATGAGATATGACATTCAAGATGAAATAAGCATGATGACAATTAGAAATGTGGAAGATTCTTATCAAATGGCTATGAAGGCTGAAGATAAATTAGCCCGAAAGCAAGGTCTAAGAGGCTGAGGTCGAAGTCAGAGTAGAGGAAAAGAAATTTCCTAGGACAGAACTCAGAAGACGAAGGAGGAAGAAAAGAAACCTCGTACTCACCCTGAAAGAGGAGGAAGTTCACAGGGGAGACAGTATGTCGACATGAGCGCTTTTCCTCGAGCAAGAGGACAAGGAAGAGGCAGAGGAGGTGAGATAAAATGTTTTGTCTTTGGAAACATTAGACATAAATCCTTCAAATTCCCTGATGGAAAAAATGGATGGAGGCGAAGCTCACATTTCAAGAGCACAGAAGCGAAATGTTGAGGTAGAAGATGAAGAAGGCGGAATATCCTTAATCATGAGGAAAATTCTCTTGAAACCAGAGAAAGAGATAGAGAATCTAGTCCAAAGAAACAGTTTGTTCAAAACTGCTTGCAATACCAAGGACAGGGTATGCAAGGTAATAGTGGACAGTGGAAGCACAGATAACCTAGTATCCACAGAAATGGTGGAGAAGTTGGAGATGGAGAAAGTTCCACATCCAAGCCCATACAAGGTTTCATGGTTGTAAAAGGGACATCGGGTAATTGTCACTAAACAATGCTTAGTTGAATTTAAGATAAGGGGATATAAGGATGAAATTTTATGTGATGTTATTCCCATGGATGTATGTCATATTTTGTTGGGGAGACCGTGGCAATATGACATAAATTTTGTTCATGATGGGAGAAGGAACACATACACCTTGGAGAAGAATGGTAGAATGCATATGCTACTCCCAATTAGAGACAAGGAGGTGAAAGAATAAGCCAACAATACAATACTTCTCATGAGTGGGAAGGAGCTTCTTGATGAAGTAAAGAAAGATGAATAAATGCAGTTTGTCATGGTAAGAAATCCTAGAGTCATTCTGACCAGTACCGAGATAGATGATATACCTAAGGAAATTCAGGAACTGCTGGAGGAGTTTGTTGATATAGTCATGGACGAATTACCTTGTTCGTTGCCACCCATTAGGAGCATAAGTCATCACATTGATCTTATACCTAGATCAAGTTTTCCAAACAAGGAAGTGTACAGAGTGATGCCAGGAGAAAATGAAGAAGTCAAAAGACAATTCCAGTATTTGATGGACAAAGGATTGGTTAGATAAAGTTTGAGTCCATGCGTTGTACCTACAATGTTAATCCCAAAGAAATATGGTGGCTAGAGAATGTGTACAGACTCGAGAGATATAAACAAAATCACCATTAGGTACAGATTTTCCTTTACCAAGGATGGATGACTTGATGGATTGCTTGAATGGAACAGAGTTTTTTTCAAAAATTGATTTGAAGAGTGGATATCATCAGATTAGATTGAGGGAAGGTGATGAATGGAAAACAACATTCAAGACGAATAAAGGACGGTATGAATGGCTTGTCATTTCATTTGGTTTGACGAATGCACCCAATACTTTTATGAGGTTGATGAATGAAGTCTTGAAATATTTCATAGGAAAGTTTGTAATCGTATATCTTGATGATAACTGATCTTCAGCAAGAATGAAGAAGAACATATGAAGCATTTAGCTGCAGTGATGAGGAGATTACAACAAGAGAAATTGTTGATCAATTTGAAGAAGTTGTCTTTCATGAAGACATAACTCATTTATTTGGGTTTTGTGATCTCTTCGAATGAGTTGAAAATGGATCCTTAGAATGTACAGGAAATCAGAGATTGGCCATCACCGAAAAGTATCTTTGAAGTTCAAATCTTCCATGGATTGGGTAGTTTTTACAGAAAACTCATCAAAAATTTCAGTGAGATATGTGCACCAATGATGGACACAGTCAAGAAGAGACACAAATATTTTCATTGGATAGAGGAAGCAGAGAAGAGTGAATTCACAAGTGCTAGTGTAGAGGATTTTGTAGGAGGAATGCAGGAGCTCCACAACAAAATCAAGGAGCGATTGCAAAATTCAAATCAGGAATATAAGAGCAAAGAAGATCAACACAGAAGAGAACTTCAGTTTGAAGTAGGCGATTTGGTTTTGGAGCATCTCAGAAAAGAAAGGTTCCCAAGGGGAACATACAACAAGTTGAAGATGAAGAAAATTGGGCCATGTAAAATCATAAGAAAGTTCGAGGCAAACACTTATGAGATTGGATTACCAGATGGGGTAGGAATATCACCCATATTCAACATAGCAGATATGTATCCTTACAGGGTTGATGAAACAGGAGCATAAGAGAATCAGAAGGAAGTTGAATGGGTTAAACAGATGCCTGTAGCTGAAAGGCCACAGATGGAAAAGATTATTGATCAGAGAATTGAGAAGAAGACCCAAAGGAAAACATACTTTGAATATTTGGTCAAATGGAAAATACATCCGATTGAATATGCCAGTTGGGAGAGTGAAGCAGATATCTGAAGACATGGACAGACGTTGCAGGAGCTCATGAATAGCAGTTCATGAATTTTCTAGCTAGAGGAGTATGATGCAAAAGCATCATAAGTAGCCAACAAAGAAAGCGCGAAGGCAAAGACAACTGGAAACGCACCAGCGTACATTTTGAAAATGTTTTAAATTTAAATAAGGAGACATTAATGTAATAGCTAGGGGAGCGTATTTACATTTATGTTTTGGAGATTATAAACAGATCTTGATCATTTCTCTCATCTATCGGATATGAAGGAATTTATTTGTATTGAATGTAAAGTAGGTAGCTTTTAAGTCTGATTATATAGCTTAGAGTTGTAGGGGGGAAAACTCATAAAATACACCCTCGCTTGTATCATTGTATCATTCCCAATTTTAGATTATTCTGAATTCTGTAAGCTGTAGAGCTATAGAGAGTAAGAACATAGAGAAGAATCCATGTACATGAACACTTGAGTTAATATATGAATTCTTTGACTCAATTTCATGGTGTTATTATGCGTATTGTTTACATATGTTGAATGGTATGTTTACAGTGTTTTGTTTATTTGTTATGCATTTATTTCAATGTTGTGTGTGTATGAATGCTCTTGAATTCATGTTGAATATAAGAAATATGTGAGGAGAGAAGAATGAGTTTCAATTTTTTCTCTTCCTGAGAAATCCTGTAAAGAGTGCAGTGAACGTTCGCAAGGTGTGCATCGACAAAGTTATGGTTTTTATCTCAGAAAGCTCAGGAGAGATACCATTGTCCTCATACCAGCAGAAGTGAATATATAGCACAGAGATGTGCAAGGCATATGCAGGCCGATTGAATTCTTAGACTTTATCAACCGAGGAGGAAGGTTGAAGGACTGTTGTTGCAAGGAGTGCACAGATTCGAAGAATAAAATAACCAGAGGTTATTTTTGAATCTGCAAGGAGTGCATGCAAGAGCCCTAAGAAAACCCCTGAGGTTACAAGAGAAATCTCAAGAGGGAAAGAACCTTGAACAGTTCAAGGGAAGGTGAGTGGTGAATTTACTCAATAGGAAGGAAGCTCAGAAGAGTTGATGCCAAAGAGTTTAGCAGAGGAATATCAAAAGTTGGAATGGATGGTGGAGTTGCCTCAAGGAGAAGAGTTGATTTATTGTGGACCATTGGATCTTGTAGGCCAGTGGAAAGATTTAGGTCTATTGTTTCTCATCACTCATAAGCTTTGGAGGAATAGTGGTCATTGGATTTGGATCAACGAAGGTCATTTATCTCACGTCCTTGGATTTCGTCGTTTCGGAATTCAGGAAGTGGAGAGGGTTGTGACTCGGATTCAAGAGTCATGAACTCCTGATTCGCGAAGTCCCGAAAGAAATAGGACCATCAGATCGTGAGTAGCGGAGAGCCGTTGATATGTGGCAAGGGGTTGTCGTGGTTTTGGAGGTCAGCGAAAGTATTTGTTGCATAGAAAAACATCGATACGTGAAATCACGGTTGCCTAAAAGACTGGGCCCCAACTCATAGTCAAAGGTCACATCAGAGAAAAATCAAGGAAGGAATCAAATCCCCATTGACCTTTTCGGGTTTCAGGGATTGTTGAGTAAAGGGGGATCACATCTGGAATCGCAAAGTCACAAAATCCAAAATACCCATTTGGGTAAAGGCTGTGGTCATATCCGTGATCACAAGGGAGAGATTTGGTGATTAGTGCTTGTTTTCACAGGTGTAACTCATAAGGACATGTGGATGCACACCAATGCATGTTAGAGATTTCTGCAGGAAATCAAAGAGTCAATTTGTCACATACCCACTACCTAAATCAGATTTTTCTGGTCTTCTGTCAAATCAGGAACCCTAAACATTCATGGAGGACTAGCGTAAGCTGGCTCTTTCTCTCTCCCCACTCCCATGTGGTCACAGGTCATGATCATAGTCCGAATAAATGCAGTACCTCTTTCATATTTAGCGCCTCGGCGCTACAGTGATGTCGAGTCATTTGACTTGGCAATCCGCCAAATCCTGAAAGGGCTAGCGATCATCCAATGGGGCGAATCCCTACAGGGTTAGAAAATGGCTAATAGGAACAAATCCCAACAGCGCCAAAGAACAACCAATGAGAAATGGCCCCATTGCACAGTTAAGTGGAATACAGGTGGCAAAGAGGGAAACGTGACATGGTGGTCGACATGACAGGAGGGGCCCCACTTCACATGCCACACTATTCCGAACCCCCATCCCAATTAAAGGTAGAATGGCAAGGGGGGTCTGGAATCCGCTTGAGTGTCGTTGATCATGATGAATTAATCTCGACCGTTCCAGAGTTGCGCGTCCAATTCCGGACCCCCCCCCCCATTAAAGGCAGAATGGCAAGGGGGGTTTGGAATGAATCCTCAGCCGTAGATCTGGGTGGGTGGACTATGGCCATCCAAATCTGTTCGCTACTTACCCTAATGTGCGCTCATGCCCTAGTGTAAAACTGGCATCTCTTCCTCACATTGGACGGTCGTTACGGACCCTGAGATTTCCCAAAGGAATTGTGTCCATCCATCGGGACATAGCCACATGTTATTGTCTCGACATTATGGATCGGGATTTGTCAAGGCAAGAGCCCAAGTTTTTTTCAGCGAAACTCCCGAATCCCCGATCCCCGAAATGGGTAATCTCTCAACACATCACCTCCTTAAATCGGACGGTCCACAACTGCTCTGGGGTTTCCACCCAGGGAAATCCCGATCCCTTGTCGCCAGGACTCCCGATCTCGTGATTTCTAATTCCCTAGAATGGGAGATCTCACGACGCATGGCCTCTGTCAATTGGACGGCTCAGATCCATCCCAGGGTTTTCACCATGGAAAATACCGAACTCTTGTCAACAGGAATATTGATTCCGCGATTCCTGATTTCTCGAAATGGGAGATCTCACGATATGTGGCCTCCGTCAATCGGATGGCTCAGATCCGTCTCAGGGTTTTCACCATGGAAAATCCTGAACTCTTGTCAACAGGAATCCCGATTCCGTGATTCCCGATTTCCCGAAATGGGAGATCTCACGACACATGGCCTCTGTCAATCGGACGGCTCAGATCCGTCCTCGGGTTTTCACCATGGAAAATCCTGAACTCTTGTCAACAGGAATCCCAATTCCGCGATTCCTGATTTCTCGAAATGGGAGATCTCACGACACATAGCCTCCATCAATCAGACAACTCAGATCTATTCTGGGGTTCTTCGGCCCTAATACACTGGAGTCTTAATCCTCGGGTAACTCCTGACAGATCCAACGGCTGTTGGGTTTTTCATCTGAGATCTGACGGCTCATAATGGTTCCTACCCATGCATTCTTCCACGACTCCCTGGGCGTGGAAAAGATCCACGGTCTAGATACTCTCATGAACCTTGGGGATCTACGGTACTAAACTTTTCACTACCCATGAAGACACAGGAAAACCAAGTGGTAAGTCATTTAATGCCCTACTTTCTCCTATTAATCTAATGGTCGTGGGTGACCGTAGATTCCCTGACGAAATCTCATCCGTCGATTAATACCTATAAGTTTAAGGTACTTAACTTTCCAGCTCCTTCCTTTGATATGACGGTCGTGAGTGACCACAGATCTCCTGACGGGATCTCATCCATCGATTCGTTACTTCATCCTTATGCTGTCATATCGGTTTTCAAGAAGATCGTTCCTCCTTATGTAGGGTTACTGAGGCCTTACGCCTTCACAACCACCTTCGCGGTTCTTGATGGGATTTTCAAGGAAGGTATTTCTATGGGGAGAATTACTCAGGGTACTACCTAAGGTATATAAGGATGTCGTCCTCCTGAGAACCAAGCGTGAAGTCTGAATTGGATCAGTATGCACACAAATAACGAATTCATGAGGACATAAACCATACGTAGTCTTTCCATATAAGTATACAACTACTAGTACTGATCAAAACACCATACAGTCATTCTTATAATGAAATCATTCACAGTTTCACAGCTTATAAGCATAATTATCAGAATAAGCACATATATATATTTCAATATGCTAGAGGCAAAACACTTATCAGAGATAACACCAGGGGTCAAGCAACTGCTGAGAGAGGTGCTCGTTTCCACCCAACCGTAGGCTTAGCGACTCCCAGTGGATTTACCACTAGCCACCCCCGAGCTGAGACCACGATGCTGTGAGACTACGTCTCTGTTTACCAGTGACCAGGAGTGAAGGTTGCAATCCTTCCACTTTTATATCACTCACTCTGCATATTTCCAGAGTTCTCCCCTCACGTCTGCCCCCCAATCGCTTCTACCCCACACCTTATCCTCTTGTGAGGTTGCGTGTGGCGCGATTACCCTCGCGCTGGTCAGGCCTGACAACTCTACGGATGGGCGGTTCACCTCCCATCCCTCATTAAACCATCTACCTACCAGCCTGTGAGACATTTAATTCGAGGCCAACAAGCCGCTTTTGGTTCTCTGAGCCAGTGGAGTCCAAATACGATATTAATTCTCGGTGGAAGTTAACGCCACCTTTCCAGGTGCCTTCCACCGCCATTGTGGTCTCCTTTTCTACACATCCCCTCTCAACAGTCCTGCAATAAAATTCATAATTTTATTCACATTTATTGACCTTTTCCTCAAGGTCCATTTACATCACATATTCACATTTATGAGTTTTCCATAGTTCTTGTCCAGTCCATTTATTTTTACAAACTGGGGGAAACAGGGTGTTACACAATTCGACTGAAGGGGAAGATAAGCAACGATCCTAATACTGAGAGGTCGCGCAGAACCCATTGAGGTGGGGGTTTTGCGTCACACATGCAACATAACTTCAATGCGTAGTGACCCTTCGAGAATTCCCTCATATTTAATCATGATCGTTCATTTTTTATCGTTGTCTAGTGCAATGATTGACATGATCTTAATACTCAACATTTTTTTGATACGATATTTTATTAAATCTCGACCATCAAAACATTTCACCATAGATCTAAGGTCATCATTTCTTCCATTCAAACTTCTGCAGCCTTCAAAATGTACTCTCGCATTCTAGTACCCTTATTTTTCACCCATACTTAGAAATGATTCCAATCATTTCACCATTTTTCTAATGCATTTTCCCAACTCACTTGTCTATATCCTCAACGCCATCCATCTAATTGATTCCTCATACTTAGACAGATTCATATCATTCACTGAAGTCCATGATGTCTTAATAATTAGTCAATTTTTGAGATCTCACCATGCTTTGTGATGTATTAATACTTAGGAAAAATTCAATGTCTCATCGCGCTCCATGATGTCTTAATACTTAGGCAATTTTGTAAACTTCACCTTAGGTCTGGAGTCAAGGTTCTGCAAGACAGGCAGGCACCTCGCCACCACAACTCCACATTACCCACCACCTACCATACCAACCACCATGTACCTACTACCATGTAATTACACATCACTCTTCTTCCAGATCAGTTGACACATGACATCCACATCATTTTTATGTAATGGTATGGAAAAAAAACCCATAATTCTCCAAGTTTTTTCCAAAATGCCAAATTGAAAAACAAAACCGCAAAAATTTGAAATTATTTTCTCGACTACCATTGTAGCTCTATATTATATTTTCTATGGATGACTTAGACTCTATGAGAATCAAGTCATCCTCTTTACATGCAATTTGACTATTCACTGTCAAATTATCCATGAATTTCCACTACACAAATTGGGGCTTTTTTCCAATTTTTCCCATTTTCACCATGGCCTCTCTATAATTCTAAAATTCGACCACTTTTCATTTCGACAAGTGACAAATAAACCTCCACGAAAACCAATTATCCTCATGCATGGATGGTTAAAAATTATGGGAATGGATTTTCTTCAATTCAATTTTTAAATTGGGGATTGTTACCAATTCCGACGTGTCTTCCTTTGTAATTTTAAAATTCGGCCATCTACATGCCCAAATTTGCTCAGACTACAATTAAAATTTGGGGATTTCTAATCTCTGGATAAATTTCCTCAAATTACTCGTGAAAGTTTCCCCAATTTCAATGTAGTAATTTTTTCAAACATATCAAAGACATCCTCTGAAAGTTAAACTTCTACATTTTTTATATTCAATGTTCTGCTAGTTGTCCCATGCAAGCTCAATATTGAACCTTGAGCTTTGATACCTCTTTGAAACATACCAAACCACTTGATTGAATCCCATTACCTCAATTATTTTCACTTTGATACCATTAAATTAACAATATTCCCTACATATGATTACAATTATGCAATCCTATGAAGTCCTAATGTTGTATACACTTAAGTATAATTTTAATAGAAAAACCCATAAAAAACCATAACAAGGATAACATAATTAATCACATGAAATTCATACAAACAAAGAATAGACACTTATCTTATATAAATAATTCACCAATTGTGTGTAGACCTTAGACTTTCCCCCCAGCCATAGACTCTGCTACTCATAATATCTTAGCAGTAGGTCACCCCCAAGTTGGGGCTAAAACTCCGTGAGGGAAAAGGAATCCTAAGTCATACTAAGGTCTAACCATCACAATAAATCTCAATTCAAGGTGCCAACTAGTGCAACTAGCCTACAACCTCTTATTTCCCACATTTTGTCCCACCCTAGGAAGTGTACCCCTTCTTTTCTCAACATTCCTTTGGCTGCCCCACTTCCCTTTCAGGGCTTCAACAACAGACAATATAGAAAGTCTCAAAGCTATGTAGTTATTTCTCAACATATAGGGAGAGAAATTCTCAACAGTTCTCTCCCCTAGAGAGAATGCTCACGGGCTTTAAACCTCACCTCTTCAAATGCACACGGTCCTGACAACCCTCTTCTTCAACTCCAAAGATCCAGGTTTACTCCTTACCAACAACTCCAAAATATTCTCAAGTACAGGTGTAAATATGGTGATGGCAAGGTGTACCAATGGTCAAAGTGAATGCCCCCGAATAATGAGAGAATCCACCCATTATATTTCATGTACCTATCTTGACACTTGTCACTCTAGGAAATGCCTTGAATCCACTTGCCCCCATTTTTTGATATGTTCCTCATCCCCCATTTGGTGATATCTTCCTCATCCTTAGGAACTTAGGATAAAAATATCATATAACTAGGCTTTGGGAAATATTAATATAATATTCTCTTGGGATTAATCCCCCTTAGCTTAGCCCCTCTTCCTAGACTCTTAGCCTCATTTCCCCTCTCATTGAGTCTGAGCCCCCCCATACTCTTTCTTTTCTGGTGGTTTGTAGTAGCGATGTATTTTATTAATAATGTGAATGATACATATTACAGTGATAGGCTCGATGTCATTTTAGTATATAGGTTCTATGGCCTAATAGTCTCACAGGCACTCTAGCCTATACTATCTTGTCTCACCATCCTATAAAACATATGTACATTCTTAATTGAGGTTTAGTATGGGGTATTATAGGTTTTCTTACTGTTGTTATTTTCCAATTATAGTTTCATTTATTTTCCTTCTATAACTATATTTCCTTTGATCTTTCTCTATTTATTTTCTCTCCACAGTTATATTCTTTCTATTTTACTTTGAATGTTATTTTTTAGCTGACAAGGAACACCATAATTTTCACAGAGTTTCCAAATATTTAAACTATGAGGCCATGAGTGTTACTATTGATATCCCGAGTCATCTCATTTATTGGGGTAACCCAAAATATTCTATATTAAATCATATCTTTAAATAGTTATTAATCACCTCTAAAATTACCAAACATTAGTCAACATTCAAGGTTATAATATTGAAAATAAAATTTAAAAAATGAACAAGTAAAAGGAAATCTATGTTTCTCTATGGCACTTTGTGTTGGGCTTAGGAGCCACATTTGAACTCTATATTTTCCAATGAAAGTTTGTTGTCAGATAGAGGAATATGTCTTATACAAAATAAAAATATTTCAAACTCTAATTTCAATTTCAAGTGTTGAAGGTGTAATTTTGTCAAAACATTAACCTCTTCTTACTATGAAAATATAGAAACTTCTATGCATTGGATCTCAACATATGTAGCATATGTGTGCTACCAAAACTCAACATTTTTTTATAGAAATTCACAAAAATTTATAGAAATATATACTCTATAAAATATCCAATTTTAAAACCTTAACTCAAATTTATATAAATGCATTAACCAAAATATAAAACCCCTATTTCTAATAAAAATCTAGAAAAATATAAACACCAAAACTAAAATCCATTTTTAAGAGTCTCTGCAAGATTACTAACCTAAAAATGTTTTGAATCATATAGTCACAATGAAGCTATGGATTATTTGATTAACAATATCTTCAAACACCATTCTCTATCATAACAAGTGTTACATGGCACTGTAGTCCCTGCCAGGTTGGAATGGGAGTAAATGCACTGCTAAAATGGGACTAAGTACATACATGTGCGAAGAAAGTTGAAGTACATGTGGTATCCATGTAGATGATGACTTTGTGGCAGTGTGTCATTGGCCAATCACAAGATATTTGGCTTGTAGATGACCCCTCACGTTAATATGCAAACGAGGAAGTTTTTTCCTGGGGTGTTTCCTGGGGTGTATATAGTTTAAATATGGTACTTAGAAACATTTTTTCTAAATGATTTGCAACAAAGGTTCTTGGGAAAAAGGACCAAGAACCATAGACAATAAACATTCAAATACAATAGAATATTAAACAAAGGTTGGATCTGTTCCATATTTCTGAAGCATACACACTAAACATTCAAATGCAATAGAATATTAATAATGTGTTGCAACAAAGGTTTTTGTTTTCTTTGAAATCTATCAAAAATTTGGAATCTATTCCATATTTTTGAAGCATACACATTAAAAATTCAAATACAATAGAATAGGCATAAAAGTAAAATTAAATGAAATGTTGCAGATAACAACACTAAAAGTAACTTCGATGTATGTGTGTATCATATACAATTTTTTTTATAGTATAGGAAAGATTTAACATTTAAAAAAGTGCTATGATGTTGGCCTTTGAATTTCTTGCAACAAAGGTTTGTGGACACAAAAAATTTAGCATTCCCAAATTAGTTTTCTTTGAAATTTATCAAAAAAATATTTCTGGAATCTATTCCATATTTATGTTTTTGTTCCAAACATTCAAACACAATAAAACATTAATAATGTCTTGCAACAAAGGTTCCTTTTCTTTGAAATTTATCAAAATTCCATATTTCTGAAGCATACACATTAAACATTCAAATACAATAGAATACTAATAATGTCTTGTAACAAAGGTTCCTAGACACAAAAAATTTAGCATTCCCGAATTAGTTTTCTTTGAAATTTATCAAAAAATAATAATGTTTGTTACTGTAAATGTAAATGCATTTGTCATATAGAATAGGATTGGGGCTCCTACAAACCATAAAAATAAATAATTACAAGAATTAGGAATGTATAAAGAAGAAGTGTGTGATAGTAGAGAGGAAGACCTAAAAACAAGAAATTGGAAGTTATGAGTGTTTGGTTAGAGTTTTCTATTAAAAGAGGTATAATAGCTGGATTGATAAAGAAAACAAGATGACATAAGTATAGACTTACTATGAAGCTGATGTGTTTTTGTTGTTGTCATCGACGGTCGCTAGAATCGTGTCAAATGGTTGTTGCCCTTCCTCGATGAGGTTGTCTATTCTCTGTTGGAACCATTCTTCAATGTATCTTCTCATGGGGCCACGTTGATTTCATCCTGGATTTCTATGTCGAAAATGTTGTTTTCTAATTTCCTTAGATCCATTGAAATACTATGTAGACTCTGCTCAATTTCTTCATTGTGTGTCGAATAGTCGAGTACCCAACTCTCGAGCTCATCTACATGATATTCAAGGATATCGTAAAACTTTTCGAAAGACAACCACTTTAAAATATCAAGTTGTTCATCGAAGGATTCTTTGGTCATTGACAAGGATTTGAGAATTAAGTTTGGGTCTTGAAACTCATTGGTACTTCCAGCTAAGTCTATTTGGATTAGGTTTGTGAATAATTCTTCCTTTTCTAATATGTCTTGTTTACATGATTCAACGATGAGCTCCAGGTTCTTAATTTTATTTTTCCAACATGCTTTTAATTGTTTGGTCCTCTTTGGGGAGGGGATGTTATCTTGTCTTATTTTCATATCCGAGGTGTTCATGGCATGGTTGGGAAAAGGGGTCAACACTTGTTCATAGAAACATTGATCATTTTTTAAATTCGCTTGCAAATGTTCGTGCAAATAATTTTCCCTCTTTCGGAAGGAAGCTATATTTTGTGATGTTTCCCACGCTTCAGTAAATAGCTGCATTATTTTCTTGATGTTATTCTCTACAAGGGATATAGACGGTGCAAGGAGGGTGGAGGATAATTTTATCTTGGCTACAGTGGTAGAAGACACGTTGTTTGCTAAAGGACTGGAAAACTCTGGGGTAACAATGAAATCCTCCTCAAATTCCTTGACGCAATATTTCAGTCTAGAATTCTTCTCTTCGCTTCAATTCCTCCAATGGAATCATAAAGAGCATTATTGGTTACGCGGTGAAATAGGGAGATTTGGGATGGCCACATTTTCCTAAAGTTAATCTCTATGCGAGGTTCGCCTTTCCTATTTGTTACATCTCTCTTTTCAATGACCATATTTTTAGATTCGCTGTCAAAAACAATGCTCTGAAATACGAAGGATTCATCTTCATAAAAAATGTCGGTATCGAATATTTCCATTGCAAATGGACTAACTTTGTGGATGTGCTCAATTTCAATTTCAAGTTGCATCTATTCACTTTCAATTTCAGGTTCGTTGGCCTGCCCTACAATGTTTTTTCTCTTCTTCATTAGTGGAACTTTGTGAGAACTATCAATTTTTGTGTGAGGAGGGTTCTTCTCTCCCCCTCCGATTGAAGATTTATGGGTTGCTTTCTTACTGGGGTGGCTTGTTGAAGTGATGCTCCATTATATCATGCTCTTGGGAGTGTTGGTGGGGGACTAGGCACTCTTATCACTAGATACTTTTCCCTGTTGTCTGTACAATTCAATCATGCTTTGCAATGTTTCTACGTCACAATATCTAGAAGAAGGATTGTTGTCATCACTGTCCCTATCTTCAGTCAGGCGTCTATGGATAAAAGAGATGCTAAAGCCAACTACTAGTAAATGTTCTCAAAAAATCCCATCAGGGATGAACCCTTTTAGCCTTTCGGCATATGTTAGGTTCAAGCTCTTGAAATGGCCTACGAATTCGTCAATCTTGTTGATGTTTCTGCACACGAAGTCCCTGACTTTCCAGGGTAGAGGAATGAACTGGATTTTTTTTCTTGTTATGGAAAAAATGCAACCAATGGTTGTATTGCCTTGTTATTTTTGCAACAAACATCTTGTCCGTGATGTGGCATGGAAGGAAAGAAAGATTTTCCTTGGAGCCAAAGACCATTAGTACACTCTGATTTTCCTTTTGTTCAAGTGTGCCCTTCCTGTTCAAAAACTTGGTTTCCTAGCCAGACATCCACAGAGAATCCTTAACTAACAAGAAATCTTTGAAAATTGAGACAAAGTCATTAAAAACTTCATAAAAAAAATGGGAGGCCTTGTGCCTCCACAGGGCATGGTACCAGAATGATACTGGGTCGAATCCACAATTTATTTTCTTGGAAAGAGATAGTTTTGGAAATGGACAACAATGCATTATTGCAAAAATCAAGTAGGATGACATATAAAATTTATTCAATTCTTTGAATCATGACAACTGGGAATAGATTCCAATGGAAATTAGCTTCCCCCAATCGAAAATGAATTGTTCCTTGACTGTGAAGTATAAAATATAAACAATTATAAGGGAAATGCTTGTCGTGGATGGATGTCTCGTTATTCTTGTAAACAACCAAGAAATTTCCCAAACTGGATTTCTACAGGAACTTACCTGCAACTTTGTGATATATTCAGGAACTGTTGTCGGGTCTTCAAGGAACTCGGCTAATATGTCCAACCCGTTATCATGTTTTTCTAGGAACTACTTGCAATCTTTTCCTCTGAAGGTCAATGTTGGCTCTGGAAATTTTAACATCTTGCGAAAGACCTGAGGTGACAAAGAAATAGGAGAATGGTCACACAGTGGAATAATTCTTTGGCTTGGAATATATTTTTTGGTGCACAAAGAGACCACCTCCTTACAGTCAAAAACCTCAGGGATGAAGCCTGCACAAGTGATTCCATAGGTCCAAATCACTTCGTTCTGGGTGGAACGGGATGAATAGTAAAAGTATGCCCTGGACCACTAGAAGTTATGGTCCTGATGTCCAAATATATTTACTATATCTCCACAAAACTATTGTCGACCTACTGCCATAAGTTTACAATAACATTTGTATTCTCCAGACGATGAATGAAATGAAAATTTGGAAGGGATAATATAACGTTGTGCAAATCTTGGTCCAATGCGTGTGAATGGGAGATCTCCTCAAAACTTTCTCTCATTAATGATAATTTCAACGAGTGTTGCATGATGCGTTGTTAACATTAAAGACTAGTAATTGCACACATAGAAGTTTGGACATGGTGGATACAATAATGAGCGATTAAGCATTGTAGATTTCTTGAATGGGCCAACGCAAAAACCCATGTTTGAGATGAACAATCGGAAGGGATAATATAGTTGTCCACATATCTTGGTTTAATGCATATTAATGGGAGATCTCCTCGAGCATTTCGCTCATTAATGACAATGTTGACGGTTTCTGCATGGTGAGTTGTTAGCATGAAAGGTTTCTAATTTCATATTAAGAAATAAGTACAGAGGTTGCGGGGACAGGAAAGAGCATTAAGGAGTGTCTAATTATGGAAAGTGGTCGGGCAAGCTTCAAAATAGTGTTACAACGTACAACTGTTCGAGGTGAGGGTGTGAGGGTCAAATTGTATGTCTCATAACTTTTTGAGTGCAATACGCATAATATCGAAGAGGGTATTATAGGACAGTCCAGAGGGAAATTTGTATATCACGGAAGTCCAGGTAATGTTTGTAGGACATAGACCAATGGAGGTGAAAACGTGATCCCACCTATCTGGGAACCCATAATCGAAAAAAGTGGCTTAAGTATGGAAAGGAGAAATGGATGGGTGGATTCTTTTTCACTAATATATTGAAACTTGTAATATATATCCCATAAAGAGAAAATAAGAGAAGATAAATTAATTTAAATTCGATGAGTCGATATTTAATTAAATTTCAGCATCTCGTCTACGCTTTTTCTTTTTAATTGCAGTCAGTACGGATGTTGCATGATGAACTATAGGCAGTAAAACTTGTTCGGGCATAGTAAACAGTGCCTGAGAATTGGAGATTCCGTGAAACCGCCAACCCGAGGAACCACAAAAGAGATTCCATGAAACGGGAAAGTATGGAAATTCATCAGACAGACCTCAGAATCAGGGCAACAAGGGTTCCCTAGGAGACGTGACTTCCTGAAGTTCAAATTGTATGTTTTGGGACTTGAATTCAAAATGTGTACTATGGAAGAGAGTATTGTCATTAATGACATGTTTAAGGTTCATGCACAACTAAGTTCTAGCATTAAATCTTACCAATTGCATTTCCAAAGAGAAGTAGGAAGGTGGCAGGGACACAAAACAACAAGTAAGGAATGGATAATTATTGAAAGTGGTTGGTAATACTTCGAAATAATGCTACAAGATACATCCAACATAGGTGAGGAGCCGAGAATCAAATTGTATCTCTCGGGCATGATGATGATTTCTTCTGGACAAATTGTATATTGCGGAACTCCAGGTACTACTTGCTAGTCATGGAACATTGGAAACACAATCCTAAGCCTGCTAGTCCGGGAACCCGCAATCGAAAAAAAGTCTAAGTATGAAATAGGGATACAAAGTAAATATATAATGTCATGGAAGCACATCCAACTTGGGACTAAGTATTGAAAGGAATGATGGATAGATGGGCTTGTGACAGGGCATTCCAGTGGAAAAATTGTATATCGCAGAACTTCGAGCACTGTTTGCAAGTAGCGGAATATTCCAAACACAATTTTGAGGCTGTCAATCCGGGAAATCACAATCGAAAAAGTGTCCAAGTATGGAATAGGGAAACGTTGGCCCGGACTTTTTTTCACTAATATATTTAAATTTTACCTGGCAAGATCTTCTTTGCATGTTTCTTGACAAGTTCTTGTAGGGATGGTTAGTCCTCGAGTCTTCGACTTATTAATGACGATACTTACAGTTGTTGCATGATGTTGTTTTAGCCAGGGATGATTTTAAGGATGGAAATTTAATTTTAAATGTAGAAACCTTGGAGAATCTTACTAATCGCTCATATTCCAACTATAAAATGTTTGGCGATATTTTTGTAAAAATATTCAAATTTCTAAGGATATAGATTCGCCAACTTTCTAATATATTGAAACTTGTAGGATTTTAGTATTAAACATTTGATATTGCATATTTGGAAAGAAGTACAAGGATGGTCGGAACAGGAAACAATGACTAAGAATTAGAGATTTAGTGAACCCATCAACACGAGGATCCAAAATAGGGTGATAAGGTCTCCCCAGAAGACGTGAGGCCCCAATGGTCAAATAGTATCGAACAGAATATTTGAATGCATAATCTGTAACACGGAAGAGGGGACGATGTCGAAATCCAGTAGTCAATTTGTATATTACAGAGGGTCAGATGCCGACTGTTTCGTACCAGTGTGTTCAATTGTCACTATTAAGAGCATAAATAATGTATATTAGGAAGGACAAGAAGTTAGTGAGGATGGAAGGAAGGGATAAATAATTTGAAACATTTGTGAACCGTGGTAGAGTGAGGCTTATGAGTTCGAGGAGTATATGGTGGAATTGTAGATCAAAAAAAATTTGAGTGCAAGATGTATATCACAGAACAAGAAGAAACAGATTTCTAAAGTTCCAACTTGGCAACCGTGACCATAAAATTTGCTAAGTATGGAAAGGAACAACGATCAGACAGATTCGTCATGTGAGTATATAGATGGAGATGAATATATGTCATCCTACCAATGCTAGAACCCATGATCATAGAAATACGACTAAGTATAAAACCAGAAAGAGATAATACACGGGAAGAATAAAAGGGAAAACGGGCTAAGGAGTCTGCAGTGGAATTGTAGATCACGAAAATTTTGAGTGCAAGATGTATATCACGTAACAAGAAGCAACAGAGTTTGAAAGCACCAACCCAAAACCATGACTAAGAATTGGATATTTCTTGAACCCATCAACATGAGGATCCAAAATAGGGTGAGAAGGTCTCCCCATAAGACGTGAGGACCCGACGGTCAAATTGTATTGCTCGGAACATTTGAATGTATAATATGTAAAATGGAAGAGGGGACGATGTCAGAATATGGTATTCAATTTGTATATTGTGGAGGGTCAGATGCCAACTGTTTCGTACCAATGTGTTCAGTTGTCACTAGTAAGAACATAAATAATGTGTATTAGGAAGGATGGGAAGTTAGTGGGGATGGAAGATAGCGACATATACTTTGAAACACTTTTGAATCATGGTAGAGTGAAGACTGTGAGTTTGAGGAGTCCACGTTGGAATTGTAGATCACAGAAGTTTTGAGAGCAAGATGTATATCACGGAACAAGAAGCAACAAAGTTCAAAAGTTCCAACCCGACAACCGCGACCATAAAATTGGCTAAGCATAGAAAGTAACAGCGATCAATCGGATTCGTCATGTGAGGATATATATGGAGATGAATATATATCATCCCGCCAATGCTAGAACCCACGATCATAGAAATGAGACTAAGTATATAACCATAAAGTGATAATACACGGGAAGAAGAAAAGGGAAAAAGGGCTAAGGAGTCTGCGGTGGAATTGTAGATCATGGAAATTTTGAGTGCAAGATGTATATCACGGAACAAAAAGAAACAAAGTTTGAAAGTGCCAACTCGGCAACCGCAAGAATAAAATTGGCTAAGTATGGAAAGGAATAATGATCGGTCGGATTCGTCATGTGAGAATATAGATGGATATGAAGATATGTCATCCCGCCAACGCTGGAACCCCCAAATTTCTAATATATTGAAACTTGTAGGATTTTAGTATTAAACCTTTGGTGCTGCATATTTGGAGGTGAGGTGATCGAGGGTCAAATTGTATCTCTTGGGCATGATGATGTTTTCATGTGGAAAAACTGTATATCGCGAAACTTCGGGTACTGCTTACTAGTCATGAAAATTTGGAAACATAATCTTGAGCACACCAGTCCAGGAACCCACAATCGAAAAAGTGTCTAAGTATGAAACAGGGATACATAGTAAATGTACAATGTCATGGAAATATAGAAAACTTGGGGCTAAGTATTGAAAGGAACGGTGGATGGTTGGGCTCGTGATGGGGAATTCCACCAGACAAATTGTATATTGTGAAATGTCGGGCACTGTTTGCAAGTTGCAAAATATTCCAAACATAATTTTGAGGCCGTCAATCTGAGAACCTGCAATCGAAAAAGTGTCCAAGTATGGAATAGGGAAATGCTGGCCTAGACTTGTTTTCGCTAATATATTGAAATTTTATCTGGAAAAATCTTCTTTGCATGTTTCTTGACAAGTTCTGTAGGGATGGTTAGTAGTCGAGACTTTGGCTTATTAATGATGATCCTTACGGTAGTTTCATGATGGTTTTTTAGTCAAGGATGATTTTAAGGATGGAAACTTATTTTAAAATCTAGAAACCTTGGAGAATCTTACTAATCCCTCATATGCCAACTATAAAATGTTTGACGATATTTTTGTAAAAATATTCAAATTTCTAAGGGTATGGGACCCAACCGTGGTCGGTCGGATTCTTCATGTGAGGATATAGATGGATATGAAGATATGTCGGCTCACCAACACTAGAAACTGCAATCATAGAAAGGCGACTAAGTATATAACCAAAAAGAGATAATACACGGGAAGAAAAAAAGGGAAAAAGGGCTAAGGAGTCCGCGGTGGAATTGTAGATCACGGAAATTTTGAGTGCAAGATGTATATCACAGAACAAGAAGCAACAAAGTTTGAAAGTGCCAACCCGACAACCGCGGGCATAAAATTGGCTAAGTATGGAAAGGAATAGTGGTCGGTTAGATTCGTCATGTGAGGATATAGATAGAGATGAAGATATGTCATCCCACCAATGTTAGAACCCGCTATCATAGAAATACAACTAAGTATATAACTAGAAAGTGATAATACACGGGAAGAAGACAAGGGAAAAAGGGCTAGGTATCTCATAGAAGAACATCTACTATTCATTTATTAATGCCAATCCTTTTGAACCCATGGTGAGTTCTCACTAGTAAAAGCATAAATTGCAAATCACAGAAGTTCTTTGGGTGCAAGATGTATATGAATAAACAGGGGAAATAAGTGTTGGATACTGCAAACCTGGGACTCGGTAATCAAATAATTGGATAAGTATTGAAAGGGACCATAGTCGGTCGGGCTCATGGTGTGAATATATAGATAAAGAGTTGCCAATTTGTGAATCCAAGAGGCCATGATCATATAGATGCGACTAAATATAGAACCACAAAGGGATAATAGAGGGGGAGAAAAAAGGAAAAATTAAGAGAAAGTGTTTATATTTATTCCAATAGTATTCATATTAATATATATTAATAGATTATTTCTGGTCCAAATGCATATCATCTTCCAACTTGCAGGATCCTATTTGGTTCACAACTTTCGTTGAAATCCATAAGCAACATCTATTGTTCATTTATTAATGCCATTCCTTTCGAACACCTGGTGATTTCTCACTAGTAAAAGAATAAATTGCAGATCATGGAATTTCTTTGGGTGCAAGATGTCTATGACGGAACAAGGGACATAAGTGTTGGATACCACAAATCCAGGACCCGATGATTAGATAATTGGCTAAGTATTGAAAGGGACCACGGTCGATCGGGCTCATGGTGTGAAGATATAGATAACGAGTTTCCAATTTGTGAATCCATGAGGCCGTGATCATATAGATGTGACTAAATATAGAACCACAAAGGGATAATATACGGGGGGGAAGAGGAAAAATTAAGATTTTTTATACATTCCAGTGGAAAATTTGTATATTGCGGAACTCCGGGCACTGTTTGCAACTCATGGAAGATTCAAAACACAATTTTGAGGCCATCAATCCAGGAACCCGCAATCGAAAAAGTGTCCAAGTATGGAACAGGGAAACATTGGTTGGGACTTGTTTTCGCTAATATATTGAAATTTGTAATAGCTTTTCCATTACCTGGCAAGATCTTCTTTGCATGTTTCTGGACAAGTTCTATAGGGATAGTTAGTTCTCGAGAATTTTTCTTATTAATGACTATGTTTATGGTTGTTGCATGATGTCATTTTAGTATTAAACATTTGGTGTTGCATATATGGAAAGAAGTACGAGGATGGGAAGAACATGAAATAATGACTAGGAGTTGGATATTCCGTGAACCCACCAACACTAGGATACCAAATAGGGTGACAAGGTCTCTCCAGAAGATGCGAGGCCCCGACGACCAAATTGTATAGCTCAAAATATTTGAATTCATAATGTGTAACATGGAAGAGGGGATGATATCAGAGTCTGGTATTTAATTTGTATATGGCGGAGGACCGGGTGCCAATTCTTTCATACCAGTGTGTTTAGTTGTCACTAGTAAGAGCATAATTAATGTATATTAGGAAGGATGTGAAGTTAGTGGGGATGGAAGGAAGTGACAGATACTTTGAGCGAATTTAATGTATTCGAGGATCCCATGGTGGAATTATAGATCAAGGAAGTTTTGAGTGAAATATGTATATCATAGAATAATAAGAAGCCGAGTTTGTAAGCACCAACCCGAGAACCACGGCCATAAAATTGGCTAAGTATGGAAAGCAACAATAGTCGGTCAGATTCGTCATGTGAGGATATGGATGGAGATGAAGATATGTTAGCCCGACAAACCTAGAACTGGATATCATAGAAAGGTGACTAAGTATATAACTAGAAAGCGATAATGGACGGGAAGAAGAAAATGTGAGTTCGTATGTGCCAACCCGGCAACCACGGCCATAAAATTGACTAAGTATGGAAAGAAACAATGGTTGGTAAGATTTATCATGTGAGGATATATATGGAGATGAAGATATGTCCTCCCACCAACCGTACAACCCATGATCATACAAATGAGACTAAGTATATAACCATAAAACAATAATGGATGGGAAGAAGAAAAGGGGAAAAGGGCTAAGTATCTCATAGTAGAAAATCCATTTTTTGTTTATTAATGCCAATGTTTGCGAACCCCTACTGGGTTCTCACTAGTAAAAGCATAAATTGTAGATCACAAAATTTATTTGGTTGCAAGATGTATATGGTGGAACAAGGGTAATAGGTGTTGTATACCACGAACCCGAGACCTGGTGGCTAGATAATTGGCTAAGTATTGGCCAAGAGAAAGTTTTTATATTTATTTCAATAGTATTCATATTAATATATATTAATAGATTATTTTTGTTTCAAATGCAAATCATCTCCCAATTTGCAGGATGTTGTTCGGTTCACAATTTTTTTTGAAACCACAAAATTTTTGAGTGCAATATGTATATAACGCAATAAGAATCAGGAGAGTTCGAAAGCACCAACCCAACAACCACAACCATAAAATTGGCTAAGTATGGAAAGGAATAGCTATCAGTCAAATTCATCATGTGAGAATATATACGGAGATGAAGATATGTCAGCCCGCCAACCCTGGAACCCACGATAATAGAAAGGAGACTAAGTATATAACCAAAATGAGATAATAAACAGGAAGAAGAAAAGGCTAAAGGGATAAGTATCTCATAGAAAAAAACCTATTGTTCCTTTATTAATGCCAATCTTTTCGAACCCCTGGCAATTTCTCACTAGTTAAATCATAAATTGCAGATCACAGAAGTTCTTTGGTTGCAATATGTATATGACATAACATGGGACATAGGTTTTCAATACCACAAACCCATGACCCAGTGGCCAGATAATTGGCTAAGTTTTGGCCAAGAGAAAGTTTTTATATTTATTCCAATAATACTCATATTAGTATATATGTACAGATATTATCAAATAGAAGAAGTTGCAATGTATTCAATATATTGAATAGGAACATGGAGTCAACACTTGAGTTTCCTTGTTGTATTAGTAATTAATTCATTCTATTTACAAGACCCAAAGAATGAAAGCAGGATGGGTCGTCCAATTTATTTCTTTAAGTATAGGGCAGGCGCCACATAAGTATGGCCTATGAAAAATTATTCTTCCATGTAAAATGTAAGGAATGAACAGAGTAACCTTTATTTAAATGGAAGTACTGTGCAATAGAAAGAAAATATTGTCGTCCACGTTTAACGAAACATAGAAAAAAAGTACAAAATAAAATGAAAAGCAATACTAGAGATTGAAAAACACCCTAAAAAATAAAACCACAAATATTCTATATTCAAATAAGATGGGTTACAAAATACAGCTGAGATTATTTGCCACAATGACTGCGATTTGACCTGCTGCCGACCAATAAAAAATATGTACAATAATGAAGCTTGTTGACAGTCTTCTTGACAATCAAATTCTTGATTCGTAAAAAAAAACGAGTTGAATATCAATTTCGGGTCTTGGACTTAATTGGTGCTACCAACTAGATCTATCCCAGTTTTTTGAATAGCTTGTCTCTTTTAGATATCATTGGTTGGTTATCAAAGAGTATCAGAACTACAACATACAGGGTCAGTAGTGATCCAAAAATGGAAGGAATTAATAACAAATTGACATTAACAAGATGCTCATGAATGATCAAAGAGTTCAGACATCATAGACCATGTTGCAAATAAGAGAAGATAACAGCAAAAATAAAGAGAAATAGAGAACAAGAACTTGTTAACGGAGTTCACCATTGTGTGGCTACGTCTCCAAGACCGCTTCCAAGTGGAGGATGTCTTTATTGATCTTTAAATGCTCAATTTCTCTTTAAAATGGTTCTTTATATTAAAAACATTCTTCTAATCTATTTTACAGTACCTCCTTGTGCATATGCACACATGCCTCAACATTCTCCTCTCAAAACATGACTAAATATCCCTCAAAACATGAGAAATGGGCCATTAACTCAAACTCCCTTTTACATTCCCTACATACAAAGTACCCTCTCAAAATCAATAAGATTGGTTTATATAGTTTTTAGGCTCAGTTGGAGAAGCCCAAATTCCCACAAATATCTGGCCTCTTTTTGGGATCAAATCCCCCTCCAAATGGCCAAGAAATCTCTAAAAATGCCTAATCTGGGCCAAAACTATAGTAAAATAGGTACTATGTTACAAAAAATTAAAATTATCCCCTTTGGCTTGGGAGCACACACCTAATGCAGGGTCATATGGCTTAATATGGCGAAGCGCCAGCCCCCTAGGGGCTGCGCGCTGGCCCTTACCTCCACTAGCTCCATTTGCATGTATATATGATAGTACCAAGGGTTTGATTAGCGCACTCAACTATTGGTCATCGCCCCTATTTGTATGGAATCAATTCCCACTGGTGGTTAAGCCCTATCCCGCAGCCCTTGTTCCCATAGCTTATCCATGTAGTGGAGTGCCAAACCATTGACATGTGGGTTGTATAGTAGCAATGTGATCACGGGTTGGGGCTAGACCCTAACCCCCTTCCGCCTCTGCCCATACCATAATCACACTTTAAATATTTTAATGTGGCATTGGTATAACAAGTCACACGATGGTGGGTTGGTAACTTGCCCGTCCAAAGTGCTTCCCTTTCAAGATTCTCGAGGTTGAATCTACTAGAGTCCAACAATTCCTTTTACATCTGCCAATGAATGATGGGGTGCCACATGGCAGCCCATGTCTGGGCCATGTGGCACCGTTTAACTTTGCTGTGAATGGGAAACTAGTCAAATGCTAAATGGTCCATGTCTGCCACACCTTCCTAGTCAGCATATGATCCAGAATCGGATCCAGGAGCTTGACAAGGCTAAAAAAGGCTCAAAAATGAAAGTGCCCAGAATCCGACGAAACCAATTCCATTGCGTCTGTCTCCTCTTCCTGATTCTAGCCATATATTTACTTCATCAAAAGGAATTTGTATGCGAAAGATATCGCATTCTGATCGAAAACACAAATAGGGAAAAAAAAAGGGTGATTGTACAGTCTGTACAATCCACATGGCAGGATGACTGTACAGGCCGTACAGTCATACAACTGATGTGGCATCATCTGGAGATGACACATGGCAGGTGATGGGGAATACGATAGGTACATTTGGACCACCCAGAGGGTGACATGTGTCACCACTGTAAGGGTGACACGTGGCACAGGCTTACGGTGACAGGTACAATGGCATGTTGATGTGGTGGTATAGTTGATGACTGGGCAGACCTATCAGCAGACAGGTGGACAAATAGACAGTTGACGCTTGGCTTCATTCTCGGTGAATGGAGAAGTGCCACGTGGCACCCTGTGGTTGGCTCTCTGGTTTATGCAAAATTGGTTTGAGTCCACGGGAGTCGAACCCCAACCTCCCATAGCATATGGACTGGTAGGGCCAAGTTAGCTAGCCCGCCTTCGCCTGGTTCTTAACTACTATGTGCTAAAAAATATATTTTAAATGAATTGAATCAACATTTGGAGGGGGGAAGGGTTGGGGCTTAGCCCCAGCCCTCGGCACTTAACATACGACGTGACCGCCCAGGAGAACCAGGAGCCAAAAGCGTGGAAGTATGGGGACTAGCCCCATTTCTTTGGGGATTTGGTCCTATCCACTGCCAATGGACCGAGAGTTAACCAAAAAAAAAGGGCTTAGGGGTTTATGGTGGTTAGCCCGTGGTCCTATAACCGCGTCGAAGACCAGGAGCCAGGATAGCTAGCGCACCCGGGAGGTTAACGCCTGGCCATATGGAAGGCTCCCATATGATCAGGAGCGCGCACCAAAAGGGGCTGCGCCCAAATTAAACTTATTTTTGTTTTTAAACTTTATTATTGGGATTTTTAATTGATTTTAGCCTGTTAATAGTTGATTTTGGCCATTTTTGGGAGATATTGGGCATTTTTGGAGGCCAAATTTTGGGAAGAAGTTGGGGATGGATAACCAAATTTAGATCTATAAAAACCAAGCCTGTTTGAGGCCATGGAGGACAATCAGAGTAGATTTATGCTGAAGGGAAGCCAAGCCAAAGCCATTTTTATGCAGGGAAGCTGTTGAGGAGCAAACGCTTGCGGGCCATTTCTGGGAGCTCCGGCCATCCGTTTTGTGTGTCGTTTCTTTTGTTGGGTTCTATAGATCTAGAAGAACATGACCAGATCAGTCTCATAGCCAAATGGTACTACTGCAATGTACTTTTTGAGCTTTGAACATAAATAAAGAAGCCTCCCCCACTGAGACAAAGGCCCGGAGACGTAGGCAATTTTGTGTCGAACTCCGTTATCAATTCTCTTGTTATGGTTTGTTGTTTATTACTTCATTTCAGATCTGCATATATGTATATGGCTATCATAATTCCTCTTATTTCCTCATTCTTTCATTAAGCTTCTCAAAGGGTTAATTAACACATGCAATTAAAAAAATCAACCACAGTCATTAAAAGATGTTTTTTCGGATCAAGTGGTATCAGAGCTAGTTGACGTTTGGATTTGAGTTTTGCATGTTAACCAGGGAAAATCTACAGCATGGTGAATGCAATCTTGTTGAAGAGAATCCATTAATTTGATTGAGAAAGAGAGCTTCTCACAGCGAGAAGATGGCATCGGAAGAGGGGCTTTCTCAGGATGAGAAAGAGTTCCAGAAAAATTTTCTTGCTATGTCGGAGATGGTGAAAGTTTTGTACGAGGATTACTTGGAATGAAAGAGACCAGTTTTGGGTGAATCTTCAANTGGTTATCAAAGAGTATCAGAACTACAACATACAGGGTCAGTAGTGATCCAAAAATGGAAGGAATTAATAACAAATTGACATTAACAAGATGCTCATGAATGATCAAAGAGTTCAGACATCATAGACCATGTTGCAAATAAGAGAAGATAACAGCAAAAATAAAGAGAAATAGAGAACAAGAACTTGTTAACGGAGTTCACCATTGTGTGGCTACGTCTCCAAGACCGCTTCCAAGTGGAGGATGTCTTTATTGATCTTTAAATTCTCAATTTCTCTTTACAATGGTTCTTTATATTAAAAACATTCTTCTAATCTATTTTACAATACCTCCTTGTGCATATGCACACATGCCTCAACATTCTCCTCTCAAAACATGACTAAATATTCCTCAAAACATGAGAAATGGGCCATTAACTCAAACTCCCCTTTACATTCCCTACATACAAAGTACCCTCTCAAGATCAATAATATTGGTTTATATAGTTTTTAGGCTCAGTTGGAGAAGCCCAAATTCCCACAAATATCTGGCCTCTTTTTGGAATCAAATCCCCCTCCAAATGGCCAAGAAATCTCCAAAAATGCCTAATCTGGGCCAAAACTATAGTAAAATAGGTACTATGTTACAAAAAATTAAAATTAGCCCCTTTGGCTTGGGAGCGCGCACCTGATGCAGGGTCATATGGCTTAATATGGCCAAGCACCAGCCCCCTAGGGGCTGCGCGCTGGCCCTTACCTCCACTAGCTCCATTCGCATGTATATATGATAGTACCAAGGGTTTGATTGGTGCACCCAACTATTGGTCATCGCCCCTATTTGTATGGCATCAATTCCCACTGGTGGTTAAGCCCTATCCCGCGGCCCCTATTCCCATAGCTTATCTGTGTAGTGGAGTGCCAAACCATTGACATGTGGGTTGTATGGTAGCAATGTGATCACGGGTTGGGGCTAGACCCCAACCCCCTTCCGCCTCTACCCATACCATAATCACACTTTAAATATTCTAATGTGGCATTGGTATAACAAGTCACACGGTGGTGGGTTGGTAACTAGCCCATCCAAAGCACTTCCCTTTCAAGATTCTCGAGGTTGAATCTACTAGAGTCCAACAATCCCTTTTACATCTGCCAATGAATGATGGGGTGCCACATGGCAGCCCATGTATGGGCCATGTGGCACCGTTTAACTTTCCTATGAATGGGACACTAGTCAAATGCTAAATGGTCCATGTATGCCACACCTTCCTAGTCAGCATATGATCCAGAATCAAATCCAGGAGCTTGACAGGGCTAAAAAAGGCTCAAAAATGAAAGTGCTCAGAATCCGATGAAACCAATGTCATTACGTCCGTCTCCTCTTTTTGATTCTGGCCATATATTTACTTCATCAAATAGACTCCGTATGCGAAAGATATCGCATTCTGATCGAAAACACAAACAGGTAAAAAAAAAAGGTGATTGTACAGTCTGTACAATCCACATGGCAGGCTGACTGTACAGGCCGTACAGTCGTACAACTGATGTGGCAGCATCTGGAGATGACACATGGTAGGTTATGGGGCATACAATAGGTACATTTGGACCACCCAGAGGGTGACATGTGTCACCACTGTATGGGTGACACGTGTCACCACTGTAAGGGTGACACGTGGCATAGGCTTACGATGACAGGTACAGTGGCATGCTGATGTGGTGGTATAGTTGATGACTGGGCAGACCTATCAGCAGACAGGTGGACGAATAGATATTTGATGCTTGGCTTCATTCTCGGTGAATGGAGAAGTGCCATGTGGCACCCTGTGGTTGGCTCTCCGGTTTATGCAAAATTGGTTTGAGTCCACGGGAGTCAAACCCCAACCTCCCATAGCGTATGGACTGGTAGGGCTGAGTTAGCCAGCCCACCCTCACCTGGTTCTTAACTACTATGTGCTAAAAAAAATATTTGAATTGAATTGAATCAACATTCGGAGGGGGAAAGGGTTGGGGCTTAGCCCTAGCCCTTGGCACTTAACATACGACGTGACTGCCCACGAGAACCAGGAGCCAAAAGCACTGAAGTATGGGGACTAGCCCCGTTTCTTTAGGGATTCGGTCCTATCCACTTCCAATGGACCAGGAGCTAACCAAAAAAAAAGGGCGTGGGGGTTTATGGTGGTTAGCCCGTGGTCCTATAACTGCGTCGAAGACCAGGAGCCTGGATAGCTAGCACGCCCGGGAGGTTAACGCCTGGCCATATGGCAGGCTCCCATATGATCAGGAGCACACACCAAAAGGGGCTGTACCCAAATTAAACTTATTTGGGTTTTTAAACTTTATTATTGGGATTTTTAATTGATTTTAGCCTGTTAATAGTGGATTTTGGCCATTTTTGGGAGATATTGGGCATTTTTGGAGGCCAGATTTTGGGAAGAAGTTGGGGATGG
>SNQJ01S0093439.1:32259-48651 GCA_010110895.2 Picea sitchensis
TAACCAAAGCAGGTCAAGATTATGTGGTTCATGCTCATCATGTTAAGGCAAATAAAACACTTCAAACAATGGAACAATTAAAGAAGGCAGTGCAAGCAAGCAACAAACCAATAATTGTTTCAAATGAAGTAATCGATCTTAAGAAAGAACAAGAAATGATTGTTGAATGGAAAATCAATCATAATTTGCTTCAAGATAAGCTCATGTCGTGCAAATATTACAAGTATATCAGCTCATTTGCAATCATCTTTTTGATTTTGTCATTAGTAATGTTGTCTACATGGATGATAGTGGCTTCAGTAAGATGTAACAGGGTTCAAATGGCTAACAATATACTGTCAGTTGTCATGAATGTGTTACAGTTGATCTTGATGAGACAGGTGCACAGGACAGAGTTCAGAGACAGAGGACAAGCTGGGTGTCCTATCCCAAGCTTGTTGACTGGTTAGTAACCTTTTGGGGACCAAAAGGTCTTTTAGTGGGGAGGTGTGATCCAAAATCGGATCCAGGAGCCTGACAGGGCTAAAAAAGGCTCAAAAATGAAAGTGCTCAGAATTCGACAAAACCAACGTCATTGCATCCGTCTCATCTTCCTGATTCCAGCCATATATTTACTTCATCAAACGGACTCCGTATGTGAAAGATATCACATTCTGATAAAAAACACAAATAGGTAAAAAAAAGGGTGACTGTACAGTCCATACAATCCACGTGGTAGGCTGACTGTACAGGCCGTACAGTCGTACAACTGATGTGGCAGCATCTGGATATGACACATGGTAGGTGATGGGGCATACGGTAGGTACATTTGGACCACCCAGAGGGTGACACGTGTCACCACTGTAAGGGTGACACGTGGCACGGGATTACGGTGATAGGTACAGTGGCATGCTAATGTGACAGTATGGTTGATGACTGGGCAGACCTATCAGTAGAAAGGTGGATGAATAGATAGTTGATGCTTGGCTTCGTTCTCAGTGAATGGAGAAGTGTCACGTGGCACCCTGTGGTTGGCTCTCCGATTTATGCAAAATTGGTTTGAGTCCACGGGAATCGAACCCCGACCTCCCATAGCGTATGGACTGGTAGGACCGAGTTAGCCATCCCACCCTCGCTTGGTTCTAAACTACTATGTGCTAAAAAAAATATTTGAATTGAATTGAATCGACATTCGGAGGGGGAAAGGGTTGGGGCTTAGCCCCATTCCTCGGCACTTAACATACTACATGGCCGCCCACGAGAACCAGGAGCCAAAAGCGCTGAAGTATGGGTACTAGCCCTGTTTCTTTGGGGATTCAGTCCTATCCATCGCAAATGGACCGGGAGCTAACCAAACAAAAAGGGCATGGGGGTTTATGGTGGTTAGCCCGTGGTCCTATAACCGCGTCGAAGACCAGGAGCCAGGATAGCTAGTGCGCCCGGGAGGTTAACGCCTGGCCATATGGTAGGCTCCCATATGATTAGGAGCGCGCACCAAAAGGGGTTGCACCCAAATTAAACTTATTTTAGTTTTTAAACTTTATTATTGGGATTTTTAATTGATTTTAGCCTGTTAATAGTGGATTTTGGCCATTTTTGGGAGATATTGGGCATTTTTGGAGGCTAGATTTTGGGAAGAAGTTGGGGATGGATAACCAACTTTAGATCTATAAAAACTAGGCTTGTTTGAGGCCATGGAGGATAGTCAAAGAAGAGTTATGCTGAAGGGAAGCCAAGCCAAAGCCATTTTTATGCAGGGAAGTTGTTCAGGAGCAGATGCTTGCGGGCCATTTCTGGGAGCTCCGGTCATCCATTTTGTGTGTCGTTTCTTTTGTTGGGTTCTAGAGATCTGGAAGAACATGACCAGATCAGTCTTGTAGCCAAATGGCACTACTGCAATGTACCTTTTGAGCTTTGAACAGAAATAAAGAAGCCTCCCCCACTAATACAAAGGCCCAGAGACGTAGGCAATTTTGTGCCGAACTCCGTTATTAATTCTCTTGTTATGGTTTTTTGTTTATTACTTCATTTCAGATCTGCATATATTTATATGGCTGTCATAATTCCTCTTATTTCCTCATTCTTTCATTAAGCTTCTCAAAGGGTTAATTAACACATGCAATTAAAAAACTCAGCCACAATCATTAAAAGATCTTTTCGGATTAGCATACCCATCCTCTTCTGCATCATCTTCCAAGTGTCATGATGTCACATTAGTATGATGACATTAGCATGATGTCATGTTGATGTCAGCGTTGACTAGTTTCCTGTTGACTGTTGACTTTTTTCATGTTTTGGAAATCAATCAAAGTGTGATAACTTTGGCATACAGTGTCCATTTGAGGAAGTAAATATATGGATGAAATCAACGCAATGAGATGAATGCAATGGAATTAGTTTCATGTGATTCCAACAACTTTCATTTTTTTGGATTTTCTGGACCTAAGGTGCCTCCTGGATCATTCCTCCCCACTTGGAAGCTTTTGGACCATCAAAATTCTGGTATCAGTTGGTAAATAAGTGAGGATATTGTGTCCTCACTTTTTTGGTCTCCATCCACTTGGTATGACTTGTATTTGTGCCCTTCAATCCCACTGGAAGATACTCCACATCACCCCTACGAGAAGTACAGACTCTTTTGTCCAAAATGGTGTCTTCCCACAACTCATTCATATACTCAAGAGAAAAATCTTCAATGGTAGGAATATGAACATTCTCTCCTTGATCCTCGATCATAGGAGGCTCATACAATCTCAATTTTTCCACATTTACAATTGAATAAATTTGCATCTATGGAGGCAATTCTAACCAGAAAGCATTAGTACCAATCTTTTTTAAAATTTTGAAAGGACCATAACGAATTGGTTTTAGATTTTTACCTTCTCCTTGCATTCATTTCTTGTTGATGTATAACTAGACTTGATCTCCTTCTTTGAACTGATGATCAACTCGATGCATATAATTCCTTTCCTTTTACTTGTCTTGGATTTTCTCCAACTATTCATGTACCATCTGATGAATCAACTGGATCCATTCAATGAACTTTGTATCCCTATCCACATCATTGTGTACTTCTATTGCAATGTCTTTCCCAAAGACAAAATCCAAAGGAGATTTTGGCAAGTACCCCAAACATGTTTCAAATGGAGATATCTGAGTAGAAGAATGCTTGGCTCGATTATATGCATATTGCACATAACACAAATGTTCATCCCAAAGCTTAGGATGTTTGTTGAAATATGCCCAAAGTATATGTAATACTGTTATGTTCACCACCTCTGTCTACCCATCTGTCTATGGATGAAATGTTGTTCTCTTCTTTAGCCTAGTGTCCATAAGTTCCCACAAGCTTGACCAAAATTTTCCCATGAACCTAGAGTCTCAATCAGATACAATAGAAGTAGGTAACCCAAAATGAACCCATACATTTTCAAAGAACATTTGAGTTGTTTGTTCAACTATGACTTGCTTTTTACAAGGAATTAGAAAACACATCTTGTTGAACCTATCCACAACTACATACAAGTAATCATGACCTTTTCTAGACATAGGCAGTCCCCCCAAAAAATCCATAGATACACTTTCCCATGGTCTAGAAGGAATAGGAAGTGGAGTGTACAATCTTATCTTTCTATTACTTCGTTTGCGTATTGCACACATAGTACATCCTTTTACACACATAGACACATTTTCATGTATTCGAGGCCAATAACAAAATCTTTGTAACTGAGTGTTGGAGCAGCCTTTTTCAACTGGTTTAAATGTATTTTTTTAAAGTCAAATGTTGGTCTTCAAGTTCTCTTTTTCTTCGTGACATTTACCAACTAAAAATCTTAGTAGTCCCGACATGTGAAATAGCGAAGGATGTTATGTTTCATAAGTCACCAACTTTTACCATTAAATGAGAATTTTTACTTTTTGTACCTTGGGATATCGCGCTTCGGGAGTTACAAGTCACAAGATTTACAAGCCCCGATGTGTGAAGTCACGATTTTTTTTTTAAAAAGCTCACCTCTGGTTAAAGTTGAGAGTAAAATTCCTTAAACCCCAGTCAAGTGTTGTCGGGATTTTGCATCTCGGCATTCACTCTCTCCAAAAAACTTACCATCATAACTTCGATAGGCGAAGCCATGAGACTTTTACATAAGTAACCCAAGTTAGTGTTAGGGGTGATTAGTTTTTTGACCATGGTTAAAATTTGTTGGGATTTTGCAACTCGACATACGCACCTCCCAAAATCTATACCTTCGAAACCTCGAGTGGCGAAGTCGCAATATTGATTAAATATTAATTAATTAAAACACTTAATCCGGTTTACCTTCTGATTTAAAGAGATCACATCATCGTGATCTCAAGATTTTGCAACTCAACATACACTCCTCCTGGAAACTATACCTTCGAATCCCTAAGTCATGAAGTCACGATATTAATAAAAACATGGTTAATTAAATGCTTAATCCGGTTTACATTCTATCTTAACTAGATCTAATCATCGTGATATCGGGTTTTAGGGGCTCGAAAGATTAGAGTGAAAACTCTTGATACGGTGTACACCGAAAGGTTGATTAAAGTTTAAGAAATCCAAATTAAAGAAGCTAAGCCAGCTTAATCAGTGTTTAATGAAAATAATAATATGCACAGTCTACGAGGTAAATTTAAATTTTCCTTGCGCCAACTTGTGTCATGAACCGTCGAAATATATGGCATTAATTGGAAATGAGGTGAAGCGAAAAGTAAGGATATGGTTTTTATTACTAAATCTGTTTCTAAAAATGATTTGACCATTCTGTTCATAAGGATGTCGAGGTTTTAAATGGTTGAAGATACAAATCTTTTCTTCAGTGTCACAAAGCTCATTTCTATTTTACGTAGAGAAGCTTTCCTCAACAAACTGATTTATGTATGTATACATATTTTTACCGCAGGAGAGCTAAATCAGAATCCCCCGTCATGGCCCTACGAAAAGTGTCCAAGGAAAGTGTTGAGAGTTCAGGGCAAGGCTCGGATAATGTTTCTGATACTTCACCCTGAAGCGTTGATTCTATCAGAACCTGGTCATACATCTCCGACGTTCTGCAGTCCAAGTTGGTGAATTGTTCAGATGACTCCAATGATAATGAGAAGGATGACTTGGCCACCAAATACAAGATTGTCGTCCAAGAAGAAATGCATAAAGTAGTTTCCAGACCATGTTTTCTTCCTTACTATGACATGATCCAATGGGCGCTAGACCATGTAGATATCTTGACCAAAACCATCATCAACGAGCAAAAGGTCACTATTGGGACCTTTAGACCAGAACACTTACAAGATATGTACAAATTGTCATCCATGCCGAACTTCACATACAATGCCAAGTTTCTGGAGGATTTTAAACAGAAGGAATGCAAGCAATACGGAAAAATCTTATTTGATTTGATCAAGGATTGGGTCTCACACTTCATGAAGTTCAGGGAGAATAGTAATGGTGTCTATTCAATCTCTTCTTTGGAACCACAATTCAAATACATAGTGATGATGACCTGCAGATTATATGGAAGGGAGGACACCACACATTTATTTCTCTAGTGGGTGCCTCTGATGCATACAGTCATCGAAGGTTGTTATTTTGACTTGGCCAAGTTGTTGTCGAACAGTCTGACCAACTGAATTATAAAATATCGGACGTAGAGAGAAAATGGGAAGGTCACTTCATTTTTTTTGTCTGCATACATCATGGACGTCGTGTGTTTCATGATGCCTTTCCCCTTAATGAGTTGGAGCTGGGATCCATCGGATGCTGAGCCTATCCATGTCTACCATTCAAAGCTTTGGGAGGATAAGGCCTCAAATTTCATATACAAAATTTTCAATTGGGTAATCGTACCGATGCATGTCACTATATTCAATAATCCACCACCCAGGATCTCAGATAGCATCGCGGACAATTTGAGCAGTGTGGTCAACTGGTATGTGGAGGAAGAATTTTCATACATCAGGGTTTTCGACGCTTCTGTCCCTCCACATGCTCTACCATTACTTATACCCGATAGGTTGGCTTGTCGCGAGATTTCCAGGCAAACCGTGATTGGTGGCATAAGCAAAGAACCTAAAGGATTTTCAAAGAAGGTATGGCCACCTTTCCCCATTCATTTAAATACCTATTCTTTATTAGATTTAGGGCATGCAAAGGCTGAGGCAGTAGCCTTGGAAGATATTAAATTGGTCCACATTGAATTCAAGAAACACAACCCACACAGGGTCATGAGTAATCACTTGCCTAGTTGTGGCCTTAAAAAATTTGAGCATGAGAATTCGCCTCTTGATGAAATTTTCTGAGGCGTGAGATCTTATGCTGAGGTTTTGGCTTGGATACAAGCCCTGTCACCTGAAGAGAGGGCCGATGTTTTCAAATTCAAAGAACATCGGTGGAGCTGCCTTCCCCCAGTATTACGGGGTGAGAATCCAACGACCATAGAGGTGCAGCAAATAGAAGCTGAAGGCTCCAAAGATTCAGCACCCAGCCAAGAAGAACACTAGGATAAGAAAGAGCAAACTGGGAGCCCGAAACAGGAAGTCGAGACTTCCAACCCTCCAAGCGAGCCAACCTCAGTTGTTACTCCAGGGAAATCATCTAAGCAGGTCAGTAATCCCATCGTTTCTATTACCCCCCCTACAGTCCACGAAGGGGGTCCCAGATGCAGGTTGGGTTTTCGGTGAAGAATTAATGCCCATAAAAATGGAAGAGCTACCTCCGAATGAATTCTTCTTTGATAAGAAGAGAAAGGCTGTCGTAAAACAAGAACTTTACCAAGAGGCGGGTACAGTATCAAAGAAATTTAAAATTTTGACTGATGGGAGAGCTACGAAAAAGGATGAATTTGCAACTCAAATAGTAGGAACATTGTGGGCTTTCACTACAGCCAACCAATATTCAGTCGGGACCCTAAAGGATCAGCTGAAGCAAAAAAATTGTTTGATCAAAACATTAGAGGCTAAACTAGCTACAGCATAGGCCGCTGCCAAAGATCAGGTGAATACAGGTTTAGAACAGGCTAGAGTAGATGATCAAAAGGAAATCGAGCGGATCAAAGCCGATCTCGAACAGACACAGTTGATGGTTTAGACAAATCAAATACATATAGGCCAGCAAGGAGAATTGATAGAGAAGCTACAAGCTAAGTTAGACTTTGCCGAAAGCCAGGTAATCGATATCGGGATATTTCAATCCCAAGCTATAGAAATCAAAAAAAGAGTGTCGGTAGCTCAACAAGGTCTACTTGCTAAGGTGGAAACGATTCAAAACAACTGCCAACTCCTTGATCGAGTATTGGAAAACCTCACTCTCAAAGAAAAAGACATTGGGGCGGCTCGAGTTGCTTTCTAGGAGGCTATTATAGCCACGATGTGAAGGGAAGCAAGCAGTAGTTCCATGTTTTCTATCTCAGAGAAGACCCGAGGTAACATCTTGTTGAAATAATGGGAGCATAACATATCTGAAGGCAGACAACAAGCTAAAGAGGTAAGAAAATCTTGTAAAGAAACCTTTGGTTTTCTAGATGGGAGTTGGTTGGGTTCTGATGATGAAAGCAACACTGAAATACTAGGCCAGATCAATACAGCCAAGCATCTTCTCAAGATCAAGGAAAATGAAGAAAGCGAATTGGCTGAAATATCACAAATAACCCAGGCATACATAGTCCAAATAGATAAATGGCTAATTAAATCGAGTGTACAATTATGTTCTATCAGCGCCAAAGACCAACAGGTGGAAGGAAAGTTGCCACAATTGGTGAAGGATTGTTACACTTTCGAGGCCAATAATCAAGCATAACCTTCTAAATTGATATCCCAGCTGGTGGAGAAGTGCGTCATTTGCACAGAGCATGCGAAGAGGCAGGTTTCTGGTACCAAATAAGGACAGAAACAAAGAATTGAAATGTTTAATCTCCTTTGTTGTAACCGAAAACCTCTGGAACGATTGAGATTCCAGACTATAGAAATTTGTATAAATATACATTTTGAAGAAAGAACAAGAGGTTGGACCTATTTTGGTCAATTGTAATAGAGACTCTCTCCTTTTGAATATTAATAAAAGCAATCCAAAGAATCCTAATTCCGTCAAGACTGTGTTATGAGTTTGTTTCCTCTCTGATTTCATGTTCAATTTCATTTCGCACATATATGCTTGATGTATACTTCACTGCAATTTAGTAACACCTCTACTGTGGTGATTAATTTTAATTGTCTATACAGTTTACAGCTTTTCCTTTTTATCAGCTATTAGCAGGTACAAGACCTATGGACTCTTTAGATTTTCATATTTTATACATTCGTCATATTTCTTCTCACCTTTTTATTTTTCTGTTTACAGGGTGAGATTCTCCCTTGATAGGAGCCTCATATTATAAATAGCTTTATGTTTTTCTCACATTTTCACAGACACCAATTATTTAATAGATAACACAGTTATGGGAAAAGGCCTTTGGTTTGTAATTTATCTTTAACAATAAATCAGATAGTTCTCTTTTATATGATCGAATTGAGACAGCATTTAAAAATTTGAAACTTTCTTTAATTTTATTGTTCCTCTATGACTGTCCCCGTTGTAAGACAGCCTAACATTGAACCCAGTTTGTCGGACCAAACACATATCACTTTGAACCTTTTCAATACTATTCTTAAAATAGCCACTACCTGGGTAGAACTTGATCATTTGTGGGCTACGATTGAACGGGATATAAACATCCAGGAACAGTTGGAGGCTAGACAGGGACAACTTAGAAATTAGCCTTAGCTTCCTTTCTCTAAGGCTGATGCTTTCCCCCTTCTTTATCCTTTACTTGATTTCAGATGCCTAGACACTGTACTTTCTAAGCCTTAAGTATAGACTCTGGAACAACATCGTTTTGGCGCCATTGCCGGGGACGAAGTTACGAAACCTTTTCCTTGGGAAGAATGACATTCTCGCAAGTTTCACCCTTTGATAGTGAACAAAGAGTGAACACCCTTTAAAGGATTTTCTTATCTTTCACTTGGTGACTCCACATTTAAATAAGCTGGCATCCAGTCGAAGGAACACCAAAAAAAACCCAGAGGGAAAACAGACCACGCCCATTTTCGATCCCGAAAAAATACTGAAAACTAGAGGTTCCCTTAAGCCAACTATTGCAGTCTACCAGTTTAAGTACCCACAACCCAAGATCAAGAGTTCGTTTGAACCTTCAACTTCACACAGTTCCCCTCTCAAAACCATCAATCTAATTTTATCTCTCTCTAAGACTAAAAGAGAAACCCATTCAATAACCTCTGACGTATACAGAGGTAAAATCCCTGCAGTGGATTTATTAGAGATCGATATCCCGCCAACTTTTCAGTTAGATCTCACGACCTCACCAGGTCTCAGAGAGTATATCTTACACTCATATTACACACCCGCGGGTTCCCCTGATTACATTTCTTGCAAATCCGAAGAGCCAAGTCCTCGCATCACTTATCACTCATCTTTGGTTTTCTCGTCTCACGAAGAAGCTAAAGATTCACTTTTAGTGTTCTAGAATCCTCTATACAATACACCATTTCCCTATCTAGTAGTACTGATGGCAGCCGCTGGAGGAGGAGGTGGATGGGTTTTTGGAGGTGGAGGAGTTTTAGGAGGTGGTGGGGCTCTAGGAGGAGGAGTAGGAGGCCAAGGGCCTCTCCCCCCTCCTAGAGTTTTCACTAAAGTGGCTACAGGATATGCACCTTTGGTTCTACCTGTCCCTCTTCATGACCTTCCTGAAACTTATATAAAAAAACCTACCTAAGTTTATAGGAGAAGGAGACTTGACTGTAGCCAAACATATAAACTTTTTTTATCAGTTCACGGATATCCTAGGTCTCAGGCACGAAGACGTGTATTCAAGGATGTTTGTTCAAACTTTCGAAAGACAGGTATGAACCTGGTTTCGAATCCTACCTGCAGGATCGATATTATCCTACGATGCTCTAGAAGACGCCTTCCTTAGACAATGGGGCGAAAGGAAAGATCACTTGTATTATTTGACCGAGTTCAGATCTTTAAAGAAAAAGAATTCAGAAACAGTTATGGAATCTATTCAAAGATTTAATAAGTGGTATAATAAAATCCCAGCCCAAGTTAAACCATCCCAACCTGTAGCCAAAGTAACCTTCACGAGAGCTTTCGAACCCGATTTTTCCCTTCTCTTAAGAGAAAGAAGAGGGGCTACCCTAACCTAAATGCAGGATGATGTTGTGGAAATCGAATCTAACATGATGGCTTCTGGCAAGTTGAAAGCTAAGGTAGAAACGGGAAACCGAGAAACCAGACGTTTCAGGGAACAAGTCGGACCCTCAAGGTCTAATAGATCCACATATGACAAAATGGATGATATGGCTAGGATAATTAAGGAATTGTCAAATAAAATTTCTAGGATGGAGCTGGATCAATCTAAGGCCGATCCTTTTGTTAAAAACAAATTTAGGAGAAACCCCAATCTTCAAAATCAACAAAGACAAAGACAGACTAAAAATGAAGATCAGAAAATTCAAACCCCTTTAAAAAATGAAAATTTTATAGGAGGAAATGACCTGGAAGATTTCGAGGGTCTGGAAGAAAATGTGACAAATTTGGGTGACGACGGCACTCAGCCTTATGTAACTAAAGAAGATTATGAGAATTCTTTAAACACACAAGAACCATCAAATGAATATGATGATATAAATAATATTGATTTCGCTATATGTTGGGAAACAACCGATTATGTAATGGATGAGATCCAACCTAGGTATAACCTAAGATCTAAAAACAAACCTGTGTTGATTCCTCAACCCAAGAAAATTCTCCCTCGAGGTGAAGTATACATGCCAGCCCCAAAAGAGACCGAAACATCTACTAACAAAATAAAAGGGGAAGACTTGTTGGATCCTAAAACGAAGGAAGTTGAGACAGCCACACTGGTAAATAAACTCACAAGTAATAAATCAGCTCAGATGAATAAGTTGGAGAAGAAAGAGTCTGAGGTTTCAACCAGAGAAACGAACAAAGGTAGTGGTGGTTTTAGTTTTGAAAATGAGAAAAATAGGATCAAAATATCGATCCCTCTAGTTGAATTAGCAAAGAATCCTGCATATCATAAGCAGATAACCAAAGTGATAGGTTGTTCAGATCAAGAAAGTCAATTCGACGTGATAAACTTGGAAGATGATAAGCCCAATATCACTTTTGTTCCACATTTTGAGGGTGCCAGAGACATCATCACTCCTTTCTATATCACCCTAAATGTGCATGATCGACTACTACATAACTGCATGCTACACTCTGGAGCTTCACATAATGTGATGCCCAAAACTATTATGGATAGACTAGGCCTCAAGATCACCAGACCTTACGGAGATCTCTACTCTTTCAATTCGATAAGAGTTAAGTGCATGGGTATGATAAAAGATTTAGTAGTCACCCTTGCACAGGTCCCAGTCAAAAGTGTCCTGATGGTTGTAGTTATTGTTGATATCCCACCAAAGTATGGCTTACTACTATCAAGGTCGTGGGGATCCAAACTTGGGGGGTCCCTCCAACTGGACATGACTTACGCCACAATTCTTGTGTTTGGTGGAGAACTTACTCGGTTATACAGGGAAATGAGGTTAGCCTATACAGTGAGCGATCCTTAGAATCCTAACAATTTTCATGTTTACATTACTGATCAAGATCTAGGAAATTGTATTTTGCCTTTTGATGATGGTATAGATAGTTGCATAGAAGAAAATTGCATAGATGAGAAAGAATCAGAAAATATGCATAACACTGGGATCTAGAAAATGTTTTTTGATGGTGCCCTGTCATGTGAAGGAGCAGGTGCAGGGGTACCTTTTGTGGCACCTGAAAATAAATTTGTTGTCCCTTTATCTTACCAGCTTCAATGGGATATAGACTACACCAACAATGTATGTGAGTATGAAGCCTTAATATTAGGATTGGAAGCTACCAGGAAGATGAACATAAAGAACCTGGAAGTATATGGAGACGCAGATTTGATAGTCAAATAGATAAATCGACAATACCAGGCCAAGCACCCGAGATTGAGATCATACAGAAATTGTGCCTGGGATCTAATGGAAAATTTCTTCTCATCTATAAATATCCACTTCATCCCACGCGCTGAAAATTTGCAGGTCGATTCGTTAGCCAAGGCAGCCTCGAATTTCGCTCCCCCTACAGCTTTTAAATTAAAATACCACATAGAGGTAAGGCACATACCATCCATCCCGAACAACATACAACACTGGCAGGTTTTCAAGGATGACGAACAAATTAGGAAATTCCTCGAAGCAGTGGGCGACTTCTCTGAAACTCACATTGATCAAGAGAATCAAAATGATCACATATGGATCATGCAAGAAGGAGAGGACCCTCAAGAGTTCCAGGAAAAGATTGCAAGTCATCGCATGTTGGTTCTAAAGAACAATTAGATTCTGAAAGGATTGATCCCCCTAGAAAGGATGTTCGATCAGAATGACATACCCTTGAAATCCACCCTGCAACCCCAACCAGAGGAGGTTGAAGACTGCGATGTAGGGACCAAAGAAGAACCTAGGATGGTAAAAATATCAAAGTACCTTCCTACTGAGGTAAAAAACAAGTATAAAGACTTGCTCGGATAGTATAAAGATGTTTTCTCTTGGTCTTACGAAGAGCTGAGAACCTACGACATTGTTGTAATCGAACACAAGATACCCCTAAAACCTAGTGTCAAACCCTTTCGACAAAAACACAGACAGATCAACCCTATTTTATTGCTTGTGGTTGAAAGGGAAGTTAAAAATCTCTTGGATGCAAAAATAATAGTACCTCTGAGATATTCCAATTGGGTAGCAAACCTGGTCCCGATTAGAAATAAGAGTGGGGAGATTAGACTGTGTGTCGATTTTAGGAATCTGAATAAGTCCTCCCTCAAAGATAACTACCCTCTACCCAAAATGGATCACGTTTTAGAAAAGTTAGTTGGGGCAAATAGAATGTCGATGATCGATGGGTTCTCTGGGTATAATAAAATTGTCGTAAATGAACTAGATAAATAGAAAACAACTTTCACTACCCCTTGGGGTACTTTTATGTATGATAAAATGCCTTTTGGTCTAATGAATGTAGGCGCTACTTTCCAATGTGCTATGGAGATTGCTTTCATTGGTGAAAGGGATAAATTTGTGGTTATTTATCTTGATGATCTAACTGTTTTTTCTAAATCTGATGAAGATCATCTGGTACATCTCAAGAAAATGTTTGAGAAATGTCGTAAGTTTGGTCTGTCTTTGAATCCCAAAAGGTCCCACTTCGCCATGCAAGAAGGTAAACTCTTGGGCCATATTGTGTCTCGAGAAGGTATTAAAATCGATCCTAAAAGAGTCGAGGCTATAGATACTATAAATATTCGTAGGAATGTAAAGGAAATTCAATCATTCTTAGGAAAAATATTTTTTTTGAGGAGATTTATTCCGAACATTGTTGAAATCGTGAAATTGATCACAGATATGCTAAAGAAAAACAACGAAGTGAAATGGACACCAGAAGCCAAAGCGACATTTGCACACATCAAGAAAGTCATAAGCGAGGCACATGTACTGACAAGCCCTGATTATCTAAAAGATTTTCTTATTTTCTCGTTCGCCTCCGAACACACAATCGCCACGGTACTCCTCCAGAAAAACGAAGAAGTTTTCAAACAACCAATAGCCTTTTTTAGAAAGAGTCTCAGAGATGTAGAACTTAAATATGATATAATGGAAAAGCAAGCGTATGCTATGGTGAAGGCGTTAAAATCATTCAGAACCTATGTGTTGCATTCCAAGATAATTGCATATGTACCTACCAGTTCTATAAAGGATATTTTGGTGCAATCTGACAGTGATGGAAAAAGGGGACGTTCGCTTGCCAAAATTCAAGAATTTGACCTGGAGATAAAACCAATGAAATTGGTAAAAGGACAAGGTTTGGCCAAACTCTTAGCAAAATCAAATTTCAGAGCTCTTAGTATAAATGGCCTACAGGGATATGAAGAAGGTGTGGACGTGAATGAGTTTGATGAGCCAACAAGTGCAATCAGAATCAAAGAGAAGTTTGTCTCATCAAACTGGTACAAAAACATAGTGTCATATTTGATGACATTGAAGTGCCCAAGTGATTTATCCCCATCCAAAGCCAGAATGCTAAAATTACATGCAGTCAAATACTGTATATCCAAAAATCAATTGTATTGGAAGAACCCACTAGGTTTCCTGTTGGTCTGTTTATTCGAATCAGAAACAGAGAGGGTGATAAGCGAATTTCATGAAGGAGTCTGTGGGGGACACCATGCTTGGAGGGCGACAAATTATAAGATCATGAGGGCAAGGTATTATTAGCCAAAAATTTTCTCAGACATAATTGCTAAAGTCAGAGCCTATAACCCGTGCCAACTGTTCACAGGTAAGCATAAACTCCCAGCACTACCATTGGCTCCATTCAAAACGAAAGCCTCTTTCCAACAATGGGGACTATATTTTATAGGCGAAATTAACCCCCATTCTAGCGCTCAACACAAATGGATCTTAACTACCACAGATTACTTCACTAAATGGGTGGAGGATATTCCAACCAGAAGGGCAACAGATTTGGTGGTAATAGACTTCCTGGAAGACAACATTTTGTCTAGATTCATCTACCCCCGAAAAATAGTCATAGATAATGCCCAGGATTTCAAATCTATGGCTATGATCAACTTTTTCCAGAAATACAATATCGTACTCGGTCATTCCATGGCTTATTATCCCCAAGGAAATGGACTAGCCAAGTATTCAAACAAGAGTCTGATAAATGTAATTAAGAAAGTGTTGGATGATAATAAAAAATCTTAGCATGTGAATTTGAAATATGCCTTACGGGAAAATCGGATAGGCACAAAAAAATCTATCGGCACCTCGCCTTTCCAAATGGTGTACGGGACCGACGTGGTATTGCTGATAAATCTAGCGCTCCCCATGATGAAATTATGGCAAGATGAGAAAGAAGAACTGAATCATGTCACCAGAAGGATAAATCATCTAATTGAAGTGAAACAACACATGGTCGAAGTAGACAAAAGGTTGTAGAAATACCAAGATGACATGAAAACATTATTTGACCGTAAGGCAAAAGACAGAGAGTTTCTCCCAGGCGATTTGGTTTTGAGATGGGATGCTAGGAAGGAAGACTCAGTGAAACACGGTAAATTTGATCATATTTGGTATGGACCATTCAGAGTCGCAGCTCCCAAAGGAAAGAATTCGTTCCTATTAGAAAATTTGGACGGTAAAATTTTCAACGTCCCTATCAACGGGTGTTATTTAAAAAATTATATGCAATAATTGGTTCCCAAAAAAATTCCACTGTATATACCAGTTTGTGTTTTCTTTTTATTTCATAATTTCTTTCTGGTAAGTGCACTTTCACTAATAATTAATCAGGTCAGTGATTTTTGTAGAAATAGAAATGCAGAATTTTCAATACATTCAACTAAAAATAAATAAAAAAAATAATATATATATATACCTAATAGTTTTCGCATTTTTCCCTTTCAGGATTCTGGTTGTAGCCCAAATGAGCGAAAGGGGTAAACAGAAGGTCATATATCAGAAAATAAATTCGCCAAAACAGGTGATAGAAAAGGTTTTCTGTTATTATAAAATGGTAAGGTAAAGGTATGAATTCCTGAGAATTTTATGTTTCTAACAAAGATTTTCAAAACGTCGCAATGGTCTCATGAATATAATGTTTTCTCTTGAATGGGTATTAAAATAACAACTACTCACTCTGGGTCCTAAGAATTTTCACTTAAAATAAAGATAGGAAGTAGTTAAAATAAGTAGAGAAAATAAAGCCTCTCCGAAAAGGGATTTCAAGAGTCAGTTTAAATTTTTGACCCTTGTCTTTCAGTTCACAGATCTCTATTCGTCACCCTTCTTTCTGTTTTCAGATTTACCTTCTTGAAAAGCCAATCATATTTCCGGGTTTGCATACATGGGGAGAAGAGATTACGTTTTAACTTTGAAAGCTGCAAAGCAGATTTTGGAAAGTAAGTTGGTCTTCACAACTCCTCGGTCTCTTACTAAACAAAGTGATGCATAGGTTGATCATGACTATTCTAGGTTTTTCAACAGTTTTGAAAGATTGAGGCTTGCTCGAAGGAAGACCCCTAGAAATAATTTTTCCCCTTTTTCCCTATGGGCTAAGGTGTGGTAAAATTTAAGGGAGGGTTGGTACCGAGTAATCAAAGTAAGTTGACAGACCTCTATTGCAAAATATTACGCAGATATCACCCCTCATACAAACTGATTGCCCCCACTTTGTGTTCTAAAAAGTAAATTATAAGACAGATGGTGAAAGGAAAGTCATATTTAATTGTCCATCTAGTCCAAAAA